>PVJO010020296.1:0-32266 GCA_004026905.1 Hystrix cristata | reverse complement strand
TTTTTTTTTTTTTAAACACAAAAGATTGAACTCAGGAGCTGGGCGTGGTGGCACATGCCTGTAATCCCAGCACTCGAGAGGCTGAGGCAGGAGGATTGCAATGAGTTTGAGGTTAGGCTGGACTACATAGTGAGTTCAAGATCAGCTTGGACTACACAGCGAGACCTGTCTCAAAACACTGAAAAAAATGATTGAACCCAGGCTCGTGTGTATACTAGGCAAGCACTCTACCACTCTATCACTGAGCTAGAAGACCCTAGCCCTTAGTTTTTAATTTTATTTTGCGACAGAATCTTGCTGAGTTGCCCAGGCTGGCCTTAGAACCTGTGATCCTCCTGCCTCAGCCTCCTGAGTGGCTAAGATTACGGGTGTGTGCTGCTGTGCCGGGTTTTGTGATTTCACTGTGGCAGGGCTCTTCCCACCCATGAATCCAGTTCCTCCCTGGGTGACGATTCACTCATTCATTTCTTCTCTCTGCCCTGTGGAACTTCCCACGAGAGACTCTTGCCTTTCATGTCCCCCAGTGGAAGGAGAGGGGACGGCACTGACGCCCAAGCCGCGGCCCAGTACCGTAGAGTGGATACTGAAAGCTTTGTGGTTGTTGATAACTCAAGGGTAGCAGAGACTCCAGTGGGGAAGGAGCTCATTCTTGCTCTCCCTAAAAGCCAGCGCACATCCCAAGGCTAACGGAAGCGAAGAAGTGTGTGGCGATGAGCTGCAAAACCCAACGCTTTCCAAGACCTGAAATGTTGGGCCTGCTAGTCACCATCCTGAGACCCTGGACCTGAGTCTGTCGGGCTTCACCCAGGAGAGACAGAAACTCCTCGGACATTCGTCCTGGCCTCACACCGCAGCAGCCCAGGGTCTCTCACTGCCCGGGCTTCGGCTTCCAACCCAGGCTTCAAAGGGAATCCGTCCCCACGGCAGGGAGAGGAAGAAATCCATCTGTCATTGCCTCCAAACTGCCCTGAGCTTTTATTCTTAATTGAGAAGGTGCTTGGAATGCTAACGCTTTCCCCCAACCTCATACCCAAAGAGGAGGTTGGGATAAAGGAGTTTGAGGCCGGCTTTGGAAAACGAAGGTGGGCAGCCTTTCAAGCGCTCCTTTGATTAGCAAAGGAAATAGCCACATGCAGAAAACCTCTCCCTTGCCCTGCTCCGGCTGCAGAGCCCTCCATCCGCCTTCTCCTGACCTCCCCATTTAGCCCCAGCGAGCTCCAGCACCCCTGAGGTGGCGCTTGCTGGCTATGAGCAAGTCACAGGAGCCTGCTAGCTTTGGAAGGGCTCAGTCCCGATCAGCAGGCACCTATCTTCATAACTTGCCCCTGGGGGGGGGGGGGGAGAAGAGGAAGAAGAAGAGGAGGAAGAAAACGCTTTGGCAAAGATAAATGACTCTGGTTTTCATTCGGACCCGGCATCCGTCTTGGCAAAAACTAAAACCAGTTTCGAGGGATTGAAACGGTGGCGCGGAGGTTGGCCAGTCACGGCGCAGGAGCAAGCCTGGGAAGAGATAAGTCCCCTTCTGTGTGGAGAGCGGGATGTTTTGACTGCGAGGGCTTTGATGTTTTTTTTCCTCTTTACATCCCTTTCTTTCTTAAGAGAAACTTCTGCTCTCTGCCTTCAATGTTTATCCCTTGCCATGCTCGGTTATTTAAACCAATAACAAATCTCTAATATTGCTCTTGGCTGGAGATTCTGAGCAAGAATGAGACGGAGGTTTTCTTCAGAAAACAAGCACCCGGACTTCCAAGTAGCCCGGCAGAGCTCAGACCCCATTAGTGCACAAAGAGAAAGGAACACATTTAATCAAAGCGCTGTCCGCACCCCCCTCCCCTGCTCAGTGTTTTGAATGGGCTGAGTGTTATGTCAAAGCCGGTTCCTACATTTGTGGCTTGTCGGAGGGGCTCAAAGGCACCGTCTGATATTTGGACATGGTGGAACTCGATGGAATGTCTCCATCGCGTCTCCCAGAAAGTCGCTCTACCGCGAGGCGGGAGGCGGGTCAGGGACGGGGAGGGAGCCAGGTCCCCGGATTCTTTGGGGGAGTTTTGCTCCCAAGGCTGACTTCGCAGCCACCGGCCTTAGAGACCCGGAACCTGAGGGTAAAAATGCGTCGGGGAATGAAGATGGTCCCAAGACACGGGCTGCAGAGAGTTCTAACAGAAATGTAAACTCTAGTGCACATTCGCCCGGTGCGGACCCGGCTGGTCACCAGTAAACAGAAGAAAGAGGGGCTATTAAGAAGGATGCAGGGAAGGGCTCTTCCCGTGTCCTTGTAAGGTCAAGGAGATGTTAAATCCACAGCCGAAGATGGGCAAACAGAAGCCGGAAGAGCACACACAGAATCTAGAGAGATGAGGTAGCTCGCCCAGGGACGGACCCTCCAGACATCTCTGAACTGGTGTTGGTATCACGCAGCTTATAGTGATTACAACGGTCATGGTGGTCACCGTGGCGATGGGGATGCTGGTGGCGATTGTATTAGTTACCTTTCTAGAACCAATGGTTTGCAAGAGAGCAGATTTCATACAGGACATTTATAAGTCACAACATTCACCCACAAGCCAAATGCAGGAAGTGCAGAATGTCCATCTAGGCACTGGAGACCCAAAAGATCCAATCAAGGGCTGGAGCCCACAGCACTGTCCCATGTACGTCCATGTCTGCAGATGATGGCCGAAGAAATCTTTACTGGAACCAGGACATGATGCTCACAGCAGAGATGACGACCAGAGCTCCCCTGAAGCAACAGCAGCCACCCTCAACGTCAGCAAGGCCCCGAGCTCCTTCCTCAAGAAGAACAGCCGAGTTCCTTTCGGGAGAACCAGCCGCAGCAGAACTTCTCCTGGGAAGCAGCCCACCAGCTAGCTTCTCCCCAGTTCTGCTTTATGTTGCATCAGCAACAACCCTCAGGTGGCTCCTCTGCGCCCCGCATCACACCAGCTCAGTCCAGCTGGGCGTTCTGGTCCAAGATGACCACAATAATAAGTCCACCACAGTGACGGCCACGTTCGCAGGAACTTGGGAGACGATGGTGATGTGGGAGGGTCGCTGATGATAATTGTGTCATGGTGGTGGGAGGGTGGCCGGGGCAATCGTGCTTTTGCTGGTGGCGGTAGCGGTGAGGGGGCAATGAGGACCTCGGGGATGAAGGCGAGGAAGACTGGATCCGAAATCCGGGGTTTCCTAGAGCCTGACTCTCAGTGCTACCGGCCTGCTGGGCGTTGGCAGAGGGAGTCAGAGGTGAGAGCAGCTTGTAAGAATGCACCCTGAATAGAGTCAAGTTTTAATGTTCAGAGTGTCAGGTTTATGGTACTTTTTCCTGATGAAGACAATAAACACTTACTGAGGCAAATATGAAAAGTATATAAAAGTATAGAGGAAAAGTAGCCAGTACGTCTGGGAGGTGAGATTTCAGGACGTGTTTGCTTCTGGTTTTTAATATGTATGTTCTGTGTGAAGATTTTACTACATCATGTTATTTTTACCAACAGGCAATACGACAAGGATGTCAATAAAAGTCCTCATGTTGAAGCCTCAGTCACCTTCGTTTTCACTTTGTGTTGGAGTGTTCAATCACTCCCGTAGAGCGGGCGAGAGAACTGAGCGTCTAAATAACTTGCTGCACTAGCCCACAGCGACTACGTGGCAGAGGCAGGATTTGAACCCGGGTCTCTCGACTCCCAAGTCACACTCTCACCTGCCATATGACGCTGGCGGCCAAGGGCGGCCCTCAGATCGTGGAAGCACCATCCTTAGCAGACGACTCCAGACACCTCAAGAAGTGGTCGTCTGGTGGCTTTGACAGTTCACGCCTCTCAGACCACCTCCTCCTGAGTTTGTCCGGAAGCAAATCAAAGTTGCCTTTGCAGGCTCCTAGAGAACTTGGGATCTCATCTTCCCAGTATCCCAGGCGCTCAACCATCAGACCTGCTCCAGGCAGGGCTCCGTTCCCAACTACCCTGAGTGCAGGGACCCTTCCTCAGTACCCCAGAAAGATGGCCACCACCGTGACCCACCCGAGGAACTCTTGGCCTCAAAGGCAGCCGTGTGTACAGTCGCTTTTGAAATGTCTGCTGCACACTGAACCCAAGTTGACTTGCCATGTGCTGCAGTTTGGATCTTCAGTGTCCCCGGAGGACAATATGTTACAGGCTTGGTCCCCAGCTTGGTGCTACCGGGAGGTGGCAGAGCCTTTAAGGGGTGGGGCCTCGTGAGAGGTCATGGGTCACTGGGGGCATGGCCTAGAGGGAGGGGCTCAGAGCCCCTGATCTCTCCTGTCTCCCTTTTTGTTGCTGGCCATGAATTGCTTTTCTCCACCAGGTGCCCCTAGCTGTGTTGTGCTGCCCACCATGGGCCCTGAACAACACAGCCAACCAACCGTGGACTGGATCCTCCAAAGCTGTGAGTCAAAATTAACCTTTTCTCTTTAGAAGTTGATTAGCACAGCTATTTATTATAGTAACGAAAAGCTGACTAACACACTGCGCAGACTTTATCAACCATAGAGAAAGAGGTTCTCTTTTCTTGAACAACACAAGGCTCCAGATCTTTGTGGATGGTGGTCCTGGGGTCGCATGCTCATGGCACATCCTGTCCTTTGCAGATGGGGGTCCCTAACTAAGTCCCCGGAGCCGCGTCAGGTGCTCTTCTGTGAATGCAGCCTTGTGCACCATGGAATAGCGTCTCAGACAACTTTTCTAAGATATAATTCGCAAATCATGCAGTTCTCACATTTAAACTGTACAGTTCATTGTTTTCAGTGTATCCGTGGATACATACAACTATCCGCATAGTAAAGTTTTCAACATTTTCCTCACTAAGAAGAGAGCGAGAGAGACTCTGTACCCTTTAGTTGTTATTTTCTGTCCTTCTCCCTCCCAGGCCTAACCAACCATGTACCTACTTTCTGTCTTTATACATCTCCCTGTTCTTGACATTTATATGAATGAATGATCTACTAGGTGGCCACTGGTGTCTGGTTTCTTTCACTCAGCGTGATGGTTTTGGGGTCCATGCATGATGGAGCATGTGTCAGCCCTTCATTGCTTTTTAAGGCCAAATAACACCCCATCGTATAGGTAAACCACATCTTGTTTATCTTCTCATCAGCTGAAGGGAGTTTGGGTCGTGTCGCCCTAAGTTATACTTTCGTTTTATTTTGTTTTGTGGTCCTGGGGATTGAACCCAGAGCCTTCACACCAAGCTACATCCCAGCCCTTTTTATTGTCTATTTTGAGACAGTGTCTCATTAAGTCACTAAGTTGCCCTGACTGGGCTCAAACTTGCCATCCTCCTGCCTCAGCCTCCCGGAGTGCTGGGATTACAGGTGTGCACCACCATGCCTGGCTCCTCTGAGTTATTGTGACATCACTTATTACTGGTGAGTTCGGTAACCCAAACCTTCAAGTCACAGTCATATTGGAAAGGACAAAGTCTCTTTTCTATCCTAGCATGAAATTAATAAAGATAATCACTATACCACAAACATAGACTGATAAAAACGAAAATGAAAAATAAATAAATATGAGCTTCAATTTGTCACTTCACCTTTTATCTAGCAACATTTCGAATTTTAGAATCTTTTAAAATCCTCCAAATTCGAGGGACTATACTCTTTCCAGTCTGCCACCTCTGTGAGCAGGGCTGCCCTCGGGGTTGTTATTGGTAATAAGACGGGCAGAAGAGTGTCCACGGGCGAAGTCTGCCCTGGAACAGTTTCCGGAAAGCAATATTCCTGGCTATCTAATTCCAGACATATTAACAGCACTGGCTCACTTCGGTCGCTTATTCCATTCCTGCCCAGTGACCAAAACGCACCGTGTTCCTGCAGCCACAGCATCGTGCAGGTCTGGGGACATGCGCACAGGTGCCGGCCGGCATGCCACTGGATCTGGGGGCGCCTCACTGACCCCCATCCAGGCCGCACAGTGCTAAGATCCTGGGCAAGGCCGGCCGTGAGGGTGCCTGCGTGTAACCTCCACACTCGGGGAGGCTGAGCCAGGAGCAGCATAAGTTTAAATCCAGCCCGGGAAAATTGGTGACTTAATGAGACCTTGTCTCAAAACTTAAAAGTAAGGGGTGGTGATGTAGCTCACTGGGAAGGACCTGGGTTCAATCCCCCGTACCACACACACACACACACACACACACAGAATTCTAGGCTAGGACATGAAGGTCAGAGAGAGTACAAAAGCCTGGGACCTTCTGCACCCTGACTTAGATCCCCCCACCCCACTTTTCTTTGTTTTGACAAAAAAGAAAATTCACTCCGCTACAAGCCCAGCCAACCTGTCGATGGGATTTTCCAGGAGGTCTTTGTTCCGTTCGAGGGTTAAATCAAAAGGGATCTCGCGGACTCTAAGACCCCCTGGCTGTCCTTTTAAATTTTTCTTTTTTAAACTAAAAGATCAAAGATTCAGGACCTCAAGGGAAAAGGGTTGGAGGAAAGAATAATGGTAAAGCCTGGAGAGAAATAGTCACGTGGCTTAGAGGGCAGGCTGGTTTAATACCTTTTTATTGTTATTGTTTTTCCCCACATAGACCCCAAATGTCTCTTCATGGTTATCTGATAATTGCAACATTTGGAAAGTCCTTTGCAACAGTTTATAAATCGCTGGGGCATATATATTCTCCCCTCCCCCCTCCTCTCTCCCTGCCCTGTCCTCCTCTTTCTCCTTTTTCTCCTCCCTTCCCTATCTTTCTGTTTCCTTCCCTGCATTTAAATCCTCCCAGTAACTCCTCCTGGGCCATAAGGGAAGGGGAGACACTGGTGCCTTGTCAATCTCCACAGTGGCGTTTTGTCTCTGCTCCAGGTCACTGGGAACAGGATCCTGAGCCCCTCGGGTCGCGGGCTGTGAGGGAAAAGATCAGCAAGACGGGAAACGCAGACACTCGCAGAAGCCTGACAGTCCTTTCGTGTGGTCCCTTGTTTTTATTTTTGTTTCCCGGGGCTGGGGACGGAGCTCAGGGCTCACACTTGCCCCACCGAGCTGCCCGCCGGCGGCTATTAATTCTGCGCCCAGCACGTGGCCCTTCCTCATCCCGACCAGCTACCTAGAGACAATTATAGGATTTTATTTTGTTTTCTTTGTCTGTTTGTCTGACCCGCTTATCTCGCCTGCTTTAAATTAGCTTCTCCATGTGCACATTAAAGGTGATTAGAGGCTTGGGGACATCCTCTGTCATTAGTTAGTGCTGTGCCAAGGGAACTGCCCCCAGCCAGGCCCGCGCGCTCCTGCCCATACATCACCGGCCGCCAGCAGGCCTGGCCGTCTCTCTGGCTTCCCTGGCCAGCGTCTGCCCCGGATCGGGCTCCAGATCCGAGGGGCTGGAGACGAGTTTAATTTAAAGACGAGCCCCTTGCTCTGCCAAAGGAAGCGGCGCGTCAGCTACGTCAAAAATAGATACTGTTGCGCAGATATATGGACAGGGAGGTGGATGCCGCCCTGCCATTCGTTACCTGGATTGCCTTTAAACGTCAAAACAAATCCTTCTCCGTCCTTCTCCAAAACCTAAATCATCAGGAGAGACGGGGTCAGCGCTGCTCTGTGGAATGCCTGCAGCGGGAGGGCCGCGAGGGCCGCTGTGCCCCATCCGGGCTTCTCCCTCTCCCTTCTGACGGCTCATTTCACAGCTCCAGGCGAGCACCTCCAGATGTGTAAATGTGGACCCGGATTTGCACAACACGGCAGTGCACACTATGCGTGAATATTAGCAGCTGCTGGGGACCTGAGGGGCGTGCAGAAGCATGACACGATGGGACGAAGTTACATCAGGCTATGTAACTTGGTGCATCTTATCTGCCAGGCATCTGAAATCCATCTCACTTAACTAACGCTTCTGTATGCTGTTTGCTATCCCCATTTTACAGATGGGAAGGTGAGGCTTGCAGAGGTTAAGGTACTTGTTAAGGGACCCCAAAGCCCACAGCGTTGGGATCAGCCCTGGTTACCTGATCAAAAATCTGAAACTAGGGTCCGTCAGCAGGGAAGTACGACGATTCACTGATGTTGCAGTGATGCGGGCAAGACGGAATAAACAGATTTTAATGAGCAGCGTATATTCATTTTAAAAATCAGGCTTAGGAGGCTGAGAGTTCATCTGTAAGGTAAGAACCGTAACAATCCTGCCTGGAGAGAACGAAGGCAACAGCTGTGTGTTACGCAAGTTAATGGCTCCCAAGCATCAGATCGACTTTGAAGACATTAGCTACTATTACGAGTACAGATATCTGGTTTATTCTTTTTTAAATCCTCTTTACTAAATAATTTTATGGCTTCTAGGTTAGAGAATTCTGAAGTTATGAGATTTTCCTTAAAAAGTAGGAGTATTAGATAGGAAAGGGTTAGACACGGACTCTGTTCCACAGCATTTGCCTCTTTGAGGGAATTGTTACATTCTGGCTGAATACAAGTAAATACAGCTAGCCGGGTGTGGTGATATATATCTGTAACCCCAACACCCTAGGAAGCTGAGGCAGGAGGGTCGCAAATTTGAATAACTTAGTGGGAACTTGTCTGTAAACTAATGAATGAGTGAATTAATGGCTTGGGATGTAACTCAGTGTTAAGGCCCAGTACCTAGGTTCAATCCCCAGCAATGCCGAAAATTAAAAAAAAAAATACTGGTAGTTTTCAGTTGTAATACATACTTCAAAAACTTTTGAAAAACATTCTAGAAATACAATATAATGGTGGCACACTCTTGTAATCTCAGCTACTTAGGAGGCTGAGGCAGGAGGATTGCAAGATTGAGGCAGCCTGGGCTACATAGTGGTACTCTGTCTCAAAACAAACAAACAAAACAGAACCCCTCCAATTCCTACTCTCCTCAAAGATGTTTTGCTCATATGGTCCAGTGGATACTCCTGCATATATATAAATATTTTATATATATATATTATATATATATATGTGTGTGTGTGTGTATATATATATATATATATATATATATATATATCCCCAAAATTAAAGACAAGACTTGGGCTGGGAATGTAGCTCTGAGGTACATTGCTTGCCTAGCATGTGATGGGCCCTGGGTTCAGTCCCGAGTACCACAAAATCAACAAATAAAATAACAACAGTGTCCAATACTTGCATGTGATTGTTCACAGCAGCCCTTATTTTTTAAAAAATACAGTATACTCCAAAGTGAAAACACCTCAAATGTCTCTTGGTTGGTGGTAGACACATAAAATGTGGTATATCCACATAATGGAATACTACTCAGTCATAAAAAAGGTCAGAGCACCAATGCAGGATGCAGAATGGATAAATCTCTGAAACCTTATGCCAAATGAAAGAAGCCGGTAGGAAAAGGCTTCATGCTATAGAGTTCCATTTGTATGTAATGTTCAGAAGAGGCAAATGTAGAGCCACAGAAGGCCATATTTGCCTGGGTCTAGGGGAGTCTGATTTTATCCTCTGAGGTCCTACAAGGTGCACACACCACCTGCTCTGTCCAGGACACAAGCCTGTCTACAGCCTGCGATTCCACTGTCTGACACCTCAGGGTCCGCCCTGTCTCCTCGCACCCAGACCTTGCTCTCTCTCTGGTCCCAAAGTGACTGAGCCTGCCAGGGCTTGCACCCACTGAGCTCCAGGCAGCCCAAGTGCTCCACGCTGTGGTCCTGGGCGCTCGCTCGCTGGCCTGCGAAGCCAGTTTCTCAGCCTCGGCTCCCTGGTGCCTCTGCGTGAGCTGGGCGTGGGTGTCCTGTGTGTCCCTGCAGGGTGTGAGCTGCATCCTTCCCCAGAGGTGACAACCAGAACCCGCGCGGTGTCCCAGGAGCCCACGCCACACCCAGCTGAGCATTGTGTTCTGCAAAATATGGTTTTTCTATTTTGGTGCTTCCCTGTGCTGCTGTTGTGCAGTGGTGGAATCCAGATGGGTGATGGGAAAATCCCATTAAGGAGATATTTGTGTATTTATTTAGAAAAGCATCATTTTCTTTTGACAGATCCATTACTGACCAGAACTTAATAAGTTTTATATGGCCCTGGGTTCCATCCCCAGCATTGAAAAGAAAGAAAGAAAGAAAGAAAGAAAGAAAGAAAGAAAGAAAGAAAGAAAGAAAGAAAGAAAGAAAACCAATTTATTGTGTGATTACAAAAGCCCTACTTTTGTTTTGCTCAAAAAAATAAACCATGTCTGGAGCTGGAGATTTAGCTCAGTGGTAGAGTGCTCACCTAGCAAGTGCAAGGCCCTGAGTTTGATCCCCAGCACCGCCCCCCCATCGTGTTTGATTTACAACCACCCAACCGCTTGAAAAACCACCATTCGCCTTTAATCTATGGACTCCCATACCTGTGCCTGCAGGAACACACACACACGCAAAACCTCTTACATGGAGGTTTAAGAACTTTCTATGCAGCCAGACATGGTGGTGCAAGCCTGTAATCCCACCTACTCAGGATGCTGAGGCAGGAAGATTGGAAGTTCGAGGCCAGCCTGGGCAATTTAGCAAGACTCTGTCTCAAAAAAAATAAATAAAATAGGGCTGGGGGATGTGGCTCAGCAGTAGAGCACCCCTAGGTTCAGTCCCCAATCCTGAAAAAAGAAAAAAAAAGCACTTAGTATGCACTCTTGTCTGTTTGTGTTGCTATAACAAGACCGAATGAGAGGCTAGGAGCCTTGAAAAGAAGAGAGTCATTTGTCTCCTGGTTCTGTGAGCCCGGGAGGGACAGCGTGGCGGAGGCAGGAAGGGGAATGGGCTTGCACAGAGGGGTTGCGCTGGTTTCAGATGACACTCGCTCACTCTCCTGCTTAGCCGGGTGGGCCGCACCTCTGTGCTGAGGCCGGGCCGGGCCTCCCGGAACCACAGACGAGCAAGGCACGTGGGCAGCTGCGGGAGGCCCAGCCCACGAGGGCAGCGCTGCGCTTGGCAGCCTTCTAGCGGCAAAGACGCGGGACGCCAGCTGCACGCTCCAGCCCCTGCCGGCTTCACCGTTCACCAGCGTCCGTCGGCCTGGGTGGGACACGCGACCAAGCCCAGAGTCCAGCTGTGCAGACTCACACTTGCCAACCACAGCAAGGGCGCGTCGTGTATGTAATGCGGTCTCGGGGAGGGAATCGTTGGGACAACGGCCACGTGTCCACCCAGGAGGGTCTCAGCATCTGGTCCTCGGTGCTTTTAGACCTCACCTGGATGGTGTTCAGCCCCTTCGTCCTCCTCTTTACTCTGCCTCACAGCACTTAGGGGCAAGATTCGCACCCATGACCAGAGACCCTGCGGACACGATTTATACGACACTAGGCAAGTCACTCAGCATCTCTGCCTCAGTTTCCTCACTTAAAAATGGATGATAGCTGGGTACAGCGATGCATCTTGTAATCCCAGCACTCAGGAGGTTGAGGCAGGAGAACCACAAGTTCAAGGTCAGCCTGGGCTACCTAGCAAGATCCTGCCTAGAAAACAAACAAAGATGAGTGACAAGAATATCTAACTTTCAGGGCAGAGGGGAGGAATAAAGAAGATAATTTAGTACAGTTACCAGCACAGAGTACACATTCAGAAATCGTGGTGTTTTAGTAAATTTGAGATCTTCTACAGCGGTCTTGATGCCCATGTAAGAGAATTCAAGGGCAGAATGTTGGCTCAGGGGGGCAGATTCCAATGGCAGGGCAGCACCCACTCTAGGAGAGGGGGTGAGCGGGCCATGGGGGGGCTACCTGAGTGCAAGACACAAATGTAAGTGTACTCTTCCCTTAAACTGTGATAACCCCTTCACCTAACACTGCTTTATGACATTTCTTTTTCAGTTGAACTATGACAGATGTGGAAAGCTGGCACATAAAGTTTAAAAACTTTTAAAAATTTAAAGAAACCGATTGTACCATCCAGAGACAGCTTTTTAAAGTTTGTTAGTGTACAGCCGGATGTGGTGGCACATGCCTGTAATCTCAGCACTCGGGAGGCTGAGGCAGGAGGATTGCTGCGAGTTTGAGGCCACTCCGAGCTACATAGTGAGTTCAAAGTCAGCCTGAGCCACATAGCGAGACCCTGTCTCAATAAAATAAAATAAAATAAAATAAAATTTATTAGTGTACAACCTTCTCTATACATAATCTAACACATTTGCGGTTATGGGTATGCACTGTTGTAACCCACCCGCCCACTCTGCTCTTACAAGAAAACTGTATGTTTTTCTTTCCCTCCCCTTTCCTCCTCCTTCTTCCCCTTCTTCTTTCCCCAGTACTTAGAAATTAAACCCAGGGGTGCTCTACTGCTGAGCTACATCCCCAGCCACTTGCATTGTTTTATTCTGACTTAGGGTCTTACTAAATTGGCCAGACTGGGCTTGAACTTTCAATCCTCCTGCCTCAGCCTCCTAAACAGCTGGGATTACAGGCCTGCACCGCTCTGTCCAGCTTGCATAATCATTCTTGGTAATAGTTTTCAAAAACATTAAACATAGTAACAGAATGTAAACAACTACGTTCCTATCACTCAACGCTTGAATTATTTCCAGTTTCCTTCTAGTATAAACAACTTCAATGGACATTTCGTACCTAAATATCAGCGCAAGGTTTTTTGGTTATTTATTTAGCTTGGATTCCTAGCAGTGCAATCACTGAAACATGAGTTTAACTTTACCTCCAGAGAAGTGTACGAATTTGTATGCTAAAATCAGTGATTAAAAATTGAATTTAAAAAAATTGAACTCAAAGAACCTCAGAGTTAGTTGGTATTATCTGTCGTAGCCATAAAGTTTGTCAAAATCTTTCAGCCTATCTCCACTGTGGTTCGCCCATGCACCGAGTGTTTGCTAAATGTATCCTGAGTGTCAGGCGCTGAGGGAAGAGCAGGGAGCAGAGTTCAAGTGCAGAAGAGGTGACTCAATTCCCAGGCCTGGAGGTGCACACCTCTAATCCCAGCACTCAGGAGGCTGACGCAGGAGGATTCCCTCAGAGTCAATGCTAACCTGGGCTGCATAGTGAGTCCAAGACCAGCCTGAACTACATACAGAGACCTTGTCTCAAATAAAGTGTTGACTCGGTGTGGCAGGTTAGAAATCACATGGGTATTATTTTTAGTTTCCATTGTTCTCATCCCAAACACCCCAGAAGCAAGTTAGTCCGGGAGGCAGTTCGTGAACTCTTCCAACAAAAAGAAGCCCCTTCAACGACCTCCCTCCAAAAAAGGGAGAGGGATTTAAACGAATCAGACCAAACAAATTGGGAGCCCCCGCCCACCCGCCCAGGAGCGGTCACCTGGAGTTGTGACTTCCAAGCCTGGAGCACCGGGAGCTCGGGGTTCCTGCCTCCGGACCTCTCCTCCTGGGGGCTCCGCAGGGAGGTGTGCTACGGATCCAGGTGGGACTTTCCAAGCTGCTCAGCCCTGACCCCAAGCGGGCTTTCGAGATGTTTCCTTCCCTTTGCCTCTGGCCCCTGTGCTCACGCCCTGTCCCTGTCTGTTCTCCCCTGAGCGACAATTGCACAGAAAGAAGCAAACCTCCTAGTGGACGCCCCGGGGCCGCCCCTCGCCACTCAGCTGCTCCATCTCTGGCTCCTGACTTGGGAAAAATTGACAATTAAGGGCAGCTGAATCCAGCCCCAGAACGTGGCCCTGCAGGCAGTCTGAGGAATGGGGGCGGGGTCCTCAGGAGGGAGGGAGAGGTGACCGGCGCCTAGGGACTGTTTGCTGCCTGCCATCCCGGTGGGCCAGCACACCCCTGACCCCTGCAAATTACCTAAAGGCGGAGAGCCGGACCTGGCCCATCATGGGCGCTCCGGCCGTGCCTATCCACACCCCGGCCAGGTCGCCAGCAGCCAGAACTCACTGGCCGCCAGTGGACCCTTCCTCATAATGCCCTGATTTGTAGAAGTTGCTGCTGCTTGGCAAAACTGAGGACTGGCAAGGATGTGACACAGTGCGACCAGGCAGCCTGGGCGCACGGAACGATAAAATTATATGACCGCTTCAGAGCGGAACGAAACGAACAGCTGCCGATCAGCTCAGAGACACACCCGCGTCTCAACCCACCAACTCCACGCTTGTCACCGTCCCCAGAGAATCTCATTCACGTGTGCGCAGGGAGCCATGACCAAGGAGAAGCTCTGCAAAGCCCGGACGCTACCAACATGGCCAGCCAGAGGAGAATAAACAAATTAGGGTGCACACATCCGGGGAAAGAAACCACCACAGTGGTTAAAACTCACCAACTAGGGCTGGGGATTGAGCTCAGTGCTTAGAGCGCTTGCCTGGCAAGCACGAGGCCCCGAGTTCGAGCCCCGGCACCAAAAAACAAAACAAACAAAAAAACCTCACCAACTAGAAATGCACGTGTCCACGTAGATCAGTCTCAGACTCAGAGTGCCAGGCAAAATTTGCACGAAGGTACGGGCAGGACTAGGAAAGGAAGTTTTAAAACCTGTGAAGTAACACCACAAGTCGCATTGTGCGTGTGCACACGTAGGGGGAGGAGGAAAGCACACACACGCGGTGAGAGCCCCAAGATCGTGCATGCACACGAGGCGCTGTGGGGCAGGACGGGGTCGCCCCGGGGGGAGGAACGTGACTCCAGCACCTACTCAGGAGCCTCCCCTGCACCTGAAACCTTGTATCTGTGAAGCTGGCTGTTGAACTCAGGTGTGTTCAGTATTTTCCCTGTTCTTCCGTGTGCCCAAAATAGTTCACAATGTAAATTAAAAAAAAAAAATACTGCACGGTACGTTGTGTCCTTGGTTCCACCCTGAAACTCTGTGAAATGGGAGGCAAGGCGGCACTGTTTCACCCACCTCCTCTTTGAAACCTTCCCTGTAGCTTTGGATGCAGAGAAAGGGGAAGGACAGTGGCTACCCCGCGTGCCCCCTTGTCTTCGTGGGGATGACTTCAGGATCCTACAGGGGGCCTGTGAGGTAGCTGTCACTGTTGTCCCCATTTCACAGATGTAGCCACTGAGGTTCAGAGAAGGAGCGGCCTCCCACAGTTAGGCAGTAAGTGACTGCTAGGCAGTGGGGTTTGAACTCGTGACCCAGGGAAGGTATAGAGTGCAGGGTTTAAAAGGGTTGCCTCTAGAGCCGCCCTCCTATCGTTGTTTTTTTTTTTAATACTCAGTACTGAACCCAGGGCCTTTGCACTGAATGACATCTCCAGCTTCCCCTTCCCAGTTGATTTTTATTTTGAGAGAGTCTCACTCAGTCGCTAAATTCTCCCAGGCTGCGCTCAAACTTGGAATCCTCCCGCCTCAGTCTTCCAGCGTGCTGGGATTTCAGGCATGTGGCCACCACACCCAGCCATCCTGTTTTTAACTCCCAGCTCCACCTCCACCCAGCTGTATAGCCTTGGGCAAGCTCGTCTCTGTGTGCCTCAGTTTCTTCACCTGTCAAGTGAGGCTGATTGTAACTCCCTCGTAAGGTCGTGAGGAGTAAAAACGCGCAGCAGAATGCAGGATAGTGTGCCGCACACGGTTTGTCACTCTGCCCGAGCCCTACACTCCGCAGGCTGGGTGGCCGTCGCACCAGACCCTGATTACACGTGGCTCCACTGCGTGGGGGCCACGTGTGCGCCGCCCGGCTTGGGACACCAGGAGACTGCGGAGGGACAGGGCCCGTCATGTGGCCAGCAGATGACACGGAACTGCTGACGGACTCGTGGACCGGGCACCGCCCCGCCCGCCCTCCTGAGCTTTCCAGCCTCCCCCGCCCCCTCGTGCTCTAGTCACAGATTTCCCAGGAACCCTTTTCCTTCCCTTGGAGTCTGCCCGCCCAAAGTTCAGACGGCCCCCTGGGAGGGCAGCGCCGTGCAACCCAGCACCAACTTTCTGAGCAGCACTGGACTGAAGGCCACGAGGGACAGAAGGACAAGGCCCACCCAGCTAGGCCGGAGGCTGGGCTTCGAGAGAACATATCCTGGGAAAGCTGCATCATCCCTCCGAGCCTCAGTTTCCTTATCTGTACATGGGGATGATTGTAACACTGGCCTCACCCTGGCGCGGACATGTGCGCCCTTCAGCACCACGCGGGGAGCCACGCGGCCGTCAGTCGCGGCTGACCTTGTCTCCACTCTTGCTGTCGATGTGGTGAGAAGGAGGAAAGATGGAAACTGCCAGCTTCCAGTCCAGTATATTCGGTGAACAGAGCAGCCTTCTGCAGTGAGGAGGAGCCCGGGAGGAAGCCAGGCACGGAGGGAGAAAACCAAGCCCACCGGGAACACAGCGAGTTTGATGCAGCTGAGTGCAGACCACACGGAGGTGTCCGGGGGACATCCGGAAATACAGTCTGGAGTCTTGGAGCTCAGACCTGGGAACGGCCATACTTGCCGGGGCCTCGCCACCCGCATCTCACAGCGACCACAACCCAGGCCCCCACACTCCACTCACACAGACATCTCTGAGCCCAGACCTAGAGCCACGGCGCCTCTGAGACATATAGCCCACACACGGGCGTCCCAGGCCTCCAGGGACCTGCTGGGAATGCGGTCGCACGGCGGGAGGGGAGTGGTGGGCGAGAGAGTGAAGCCTCGTCTGTATTCACAGCCACTCCCCCTCGCTCACAGCAGCGCCCGAGCTCTGCTCCTGTCGGATCAGCCGAGACAAGAGATTCTCAGAGGGATACGAACCCAGCTGTGAACTGCACACGTGAAGGCTGTAGGCTGGATGCTTCTTGTGAGAAGCTAGTGCCTGAGCATCTGAGGTGGAGCTGGGACGGTGATGCTAGCGCCGGGGCACAACTGCAAATACAGATGCACGCTAGCAGAGATGCCTTTATTGCAGTGTAACAATAATAGAAAGAAGGTACACCGTGAACGTAATGCACTTGAATCATGCCGAAACCAACTTCCCCCCATCCATGAGCAAATTGTTTTCCATGAAACCAGTCCCTAGTACCAAAGAGGCGGGGACCCCAGCTATGCATGTTACATACAGACATCTGCACGGTACTCCGAGAGGCCGACTGTGTGCTCCGGAGAGTGGGTGCTCTCTGGCAGCTTGGCCCAATGCCCCAGGGTCTCCTCAACCCATCAGAAGGATGCAGCAGGAGGAGGGACAGAATGGGACCCTCGGAGGACTGGCATTCAAGGCAGGAGGGCCTCTTGCCCAAGACTAGCAGTAAAACTACACATCTGCACGACTGCATGAGTCTCCACCAGCTAAAAGCCATCAGGAAGCCCGGATGGAGTTTGGAGAAACTAGATTTTCTCAAGTGAAAATAATCAAACTATTAGCGTATCAGTATAAAAACTGAAGGGATAACAAACCAGAACTGAAAATCCTCCTCTTTCTCCTGCCATTCTTGGGAAAGGTCCCTGCTCATCACTCTGGGTCATTCCTTTCTAGAAATTTCTCCACACACAACACATAAGAAATCTTAACTACATGCATTCAGTAAACACAAGGGCTCAGACGAATTCCCACCGGTTCCACAGTTGTGAGAGGAGAGAAGTAATTGCCCATAAACATGTGTACTTGGGAAATCCACCAGCGAAGATTGGTACTTTGATGCCTGCATAGGAATTTATTGAGCATCTGCTCCGTGCAAGGCAACATGTGTATTTATTTGTGTGCAAAAGACCAAAGAGGAGCCGGGGAGGGGGGACCAGGCTGCCTGCCGGCGTCCGCGCACTCATGTGCACACGGCATATGTAATACGGACATCTATTTTTTATCTCAATTGGTTCCTTACCCTGGGTCGGCTGGTAGCTGTTTAGCCCAGTGCACAGTGTGCCTGGTGCACCCAAGCTCCAGCCTTTGTGGGACTCTTTGCTCTTTTTTCCCCCTCTCTTTGGAGATTTTATTTATTATCTGTGTGGAAGTGTATTGTTTGGAGATTCTGGTTTTTATTTCTCCACTGGCTTTGACAGATACTCGGGGAAGAGGAGGGGGAAGTGAGCCATTTGGTTTTGTTTTATGCTATGCAGCAGAGTCTCTGTTAAATTCTCAGAGGCCTCTGGGCCTGGAGGATGGTGTAAATGAAAGGCAACCGTGGCAGTTTATGAGGGTTTGCGGTGGGAGTTGTAAGGACAGGGAACGAACGTGGTCACTCTGTAACGGAGGTGATGGAAATCGCAGGGCTAGGTTTAACGCAGGCACTAATTTTAACAGCACTAATAACACAGCGGCGATCATAATACCAATTGACTTTATGCAAACGCGTAGGAGGTACCGAGAGCAAGTTATTGCCTGTGGACTCCACGCACCCCTGAGATCGGACTGCCTGGGTTTCGCTCTGGGCTCTGCCTCCTCACTGCCTCTGCGGGCCACCTTGGGCTTGTTGCTTGGCCTTTCTGTGCCTCAACTTCCTCCTTGGAAAAATGGGTGGGATAAAAATTACCCATGCTGCAGAGATTGGCGTGAAGGCTCCAGCATTGTGCCTGGCTGCTGGAGATGGAAACCATCTCTCCCTCTCTCCCGTGGCTTTCCAAGAAGCAGGAACAAATGCCATCTATCACACCTCTGGGGAAGAAGCAATTCAGTCTCTTTTTATGGATTAACCGATTTTTGTTAAACCAGGCGGGGTCTTTTGGAGAATGATTCAAATCCTTGCTATTGGGAGCCCCACAAGTCCAAAAATCAAAATCGCTAATCTCTTTCCTCACTCTTCCCAAACCAACGTCCTCTTAGCTTTCTATGGGATCTACAGAAATGCACCATTTATTCCCAGGCTCTCCAGCTTGGGCTGCACCCAGCAGTCTCCAGAAGAACTTTAAACAAAGATGCATTCCTGGTGCCCCAAAACGAAGGAGCTGGTTTGGCTGAGCTGGTGTGGGGGGCGGGCCTGCCCGCCTTGCAAAAGCGTCCCAGATGATTCACGTGTACACGCAGGGCCAAGAAGGGAGGAGACACGCACCACCCAGAGAGGAGCATCCTCCCCTCCCGGATCCCTCCCACCTCTTCCAGAATCCTGTGGACCCCACTGGCGACACATCCCTAACTCTGCCCCGCTTCTCTCCATCCTTGGTGCCATGGTGCATCCTGCCACTTCTTACCTGGACTGCTATAGAAGCCAACCTACTGGCTTCTGGACATTTAGCTGTCCCTTGTCAATTGCAAATCCACCCAGAGTTCTATCCCTCCAACCATCTAATCACAGCCCATATGGCTTCCCATTGCCCACATCATCGGGCCAAGCTCCCCAGCCTTTCCTTAGAACTCTTTCCTACCCAGGCACAGCCTGCCTTTCCCACCCCATCTCCAACCTCCTCTCCTACCTGAGCACACACCGCTGGATCACACCCTCGTTTCTAATGTTCTTTCTGCCCCTGCCCGACTGGTAAACTCCTGCCATTGCCTGGAGCCCAAGCTCCCCATCCACCTCCCAGGCAATATGGATTGCTTCCTGGGGACTTTTCTGTCCTAACGTGATACATGCTGGAGAAGTTGGAGCAGTATGGTTTTTATTTACATATCCGTCTCCCCCATTTGCCTTGGGAATTCCTCAAGTTCAAGGGCTAGGTCTTACTCATCTGCAAGCTTATTCATCACCCTGCAGAAGCATTTGTTGAGCAGAACAAGCTGTATCACTCCCGGGTTTTACTCTGTGGCAGATTCTGTTTTCCAAAACTGCCACAACAATATTTTGCATCCTACATCTTACTCTTCAGAGCGATCCTGCTACACCCCATGGAGAGTCTGGTTTCCTTCACCCTGAATCTGGCAGACTGGTGACTGCTCCGCTGGTGGAACAGGGGAGAAGGGGGAGAAGGGATGCTCTGTGACTTCCAAGGCCAGGCCGTCGACGTGGATGCCACCACAGCCTTGTTTGCCAGCATCTGCTGGCATCTCGGAGTTCCCAGAATGACACGAGGAGGCATGTGGACAGCCCAGCCCAGCCCCCAGGAGTCCCAACACAGGCGCTGGACACGTGAGCAGAGACCCTCCGGCAGATCCCAGCCCCAGCCACCAGGTCCCCTCCAGCCACCGGAATCGTCTCGGCTCAGATCTCAGACGCTGGAAAGCAGCAGCCAGCTTTAGTAGGCTCACTCTATCGTCCTGCCTCTTGGAGTCTGAATTATTCCTGAAAGTCGTGCAGGGTTGCTGCACTGTGTGTGCGCCAGGAGTACATGGAGAAGTCTGGTTTTTGCTTTGTGAGATCAGCGCTCCCACATCTGGCTCCTGCCTGCTGTCCCCGGCTGTCCCCACACACAAGGACGCATCCGTGCTGGGCTCTCTGCTCCTCAGTCCCCCAGCCGGTCCCCACCTCAGGAATCACTGCTATTCTTTCTCCTTCCCCTCCTCCCGTATCATCTTATCATAACTGGAACTGAATCTTAATTCCCATATGTTTTATATAATAGTTATAAAGTATAATTGTATGAATAATGAATAATTCGTACCTATCTCGATATAAGAATTATATTTTATATAGCAATGGACAATAAACTCACAAAAAGATATTCAACATTATCACTCAGGGAGATGCATGCTACAGACACTAAAATGGCTAAAACGAAGAAGGTCGACAATACAAAGTGTCGACAAGAATGTGGGGCAAGCGGAATGTTCCCACGTGGCTGGAGGGAACGTAAAATGGCAGAGCTACTTGGGGAAGTACTTTGGCACTTTCTTTCAAAGTTATGTACAGAACTACCAGATGAGCAAGCAATCCTATTCCCAAGCCCTCAAGAGAAATGGAAATGAAGACATGCATACATGTTCACAGCAGCTTTGTTCATGAGAACCCGGACTGAAAACAGCTGAGGCTGCCAATGAACACACGCACGCGGTACGCCCGTGCCCCGGAGTCCTACTCGGCCCTAGGAAGGAACAGGCCGGGTGGCGGTGCCTGCCAAAGTGTGCATAATCTCAAGCACCGTGGGCCAAGTAAAAAAATCCAGGCACACGAGGCTCCTGGAATATGATTTCATGTACACGACATTCCAGAGAAAGTAGGTGTAGCACCCCAAACAGATCACTGGCTGCCAGGGGCTTGGAGAAGGGAAAGAGTCTACAGGGGTCTCTTTAGGGGTTCAGAGGAACTCTAGGGCAGGGAAATGTCCTGTGCCTCGATGGTTTTGGTAGATATGCAACTGGACACCTTTGTCACAGCTCATCAAAATGTGCACATAGGGGACCATACTTAGGCGGTCCCCTATGATAATTCAGTACACACCTACAGTGCGTAGGGGGAAATTTTAATGAATGTAAATTATGTCCCAATAAACCTATCTTTAAAAAACAAATCACTGCCTTTAGAGCGGATTTCTCCGATTCCATTTTATTTAAGCAATGGCCACCATAGTTCTCTTTTGTGTGACTTTATGTTTTGCATGACACTTAATGATTTCTAAAGTCATACACATACATAGTTATAGATAAATACCTATGAACGCGTATACGTAAATATGTACTTTTTTCCTTTTCGGAGTGCTGTGAATTGAAGCCAGGGCCTTATGCATTCTCTGCCAAGAGCGCTGCCGTGAGCTACACTCTAGCTCCATACAGATCTTTTTACTTGGCTTACTGCATTTTTTCTTCCTCCAGCAAGGATACCTCCTGTGAGAGGGACTAGTGTCCTCACACTGGCGGCTCCATCCTTAGCTCTAGCACACTCAGTGGCCTGGAATCGACACCCAAACTGTGTATTTACTAAATTAATTGATAGGAAATCCAAGGAGTTTAAACCAGCAAGAGTAGCAACCTAAACTATAAAAAAAAAAAAAAAAAAATTTTTTTTGAATCCTACACAGAGCTATTCCTCCACCAGAAGCACGCCCAGCCCCTTCTAGGGGCCACACAAGGGTGTAGAGCGGCCAGGGTGGGAGATAAGCGCTCACCTTGGATGGGACGGAGAGACGCTCAGACCAGCATGGCTGTGACATGAGTTCCCATCAGGTAATAAAAGCCTGGCCCGGGGAGTTTGTGCCCTTTGGGTTTTATTTCCTCGTATTTTAATATTAAAAAAAAAAAAAACCAAACATGTGGAACACAGATAATTTGGTTCTGCATGAGGCTTCCTTTGGCTCCTGCATCTGAGGAATTTAACGAGAGAGGGAAACGTAGACGTAGCTATTTGGTCTATTTGGAAAGGTTGAAAGCAACTCGAACTTCAAAGGGTCGGCAGGGTAACTCTCTGGGCAAGCCGCACCATCATATTATGGGCATTTTAAAGGATTTGGAGGTCGGTGGGGGATTGTAAGATTTTTGTTTTTGTTTTTATTTTTTAATTAGTTTTAAAGGGAAGAGTAGACAGACGCTGACGCCAAGCTTTTAAATATCCTTCACGGAATGGCTGGACTTGAGTTTCAAACCTTCATGTGCTCCAAGGGACAATAATAACAGCCCGGGAAATAATTCTTTTCCAAGCCACAGCTCCCTTCCCCTCGGTCTGCCCCGTCCCCCGCCTAGTTAAGCCCCCACCCGGGGCGCGCTGCCCTGTTTAACTCTGCTCTCTGTCCCCACCTGCTTCACCATTGTGGAGGGGGCAGGTCGCCCACTATGACCTCTTGGGGGTCACTGCGAGACTGCGGCTGGCAAAGCGGTTTAATATTTAGCCCTCAGGAGTGTGAAAGGGCCCAAGTTCACATGATCGTGAAGGTGTAAACTGAGGCTCAGTAGGAATCCCGACGATGCACGCCCTTCTGCTCTGCTCGCTTCCCCTCAGTGCCCTGCTTGCGAGATCCAGGGGACTCCTGCAGCCAGCCACAGTTCTCTTTTCACTGTTGTATCTTAATCTTCTTAAGGACGCTGCTACAATGTCTCTGTCCCTCCCACTACTGAGGACAGTTCTGAATTACATCAGGAGGAGGGCTGTTGGCAACACTTGGACATTCTTAACCTCCTAGTCCTAGAGTGGCAGGCCTTTTGGGGGTCAGAGACATCTCGGGTACTGTGACCAAAGCTGAGCTCCCGACCCAAAATGCAAGCTCTCTCTTGCGCACAGAAACAAGGTGCACTGGGTGCCACTTCGGAGGGTCCCAAGGTCACGCGGACTCAGAGGTCCCCACCAGCGAGCTGTCCGCTGGCCTGGGAAAGAGGCCAGGGAGGCCTTGTGGGCAGTGCTGGGCAGGCTGCATCTTTGGGGGCCGTTTTTAGAACAAAATGGTGGGTTTGCCTCCCCAAACGGCTTCTGAATGTTTTCGTGCACCCCCTACCCGCTTGGTGAGGAGAAATTTTCAGCCCCAGAGAGGGAGAACCGACGTCGGTTTCTCCGGCAGAATCCAGACCCGCGGCGCCCGCAGAGCGCTGTGTGTGGAGGTCTGTGTTTGCAGCAAGGTGCGGGCCAGACTGAGCCAAGAATAACCATAATTCTGCACGCAGCAGATGGCGTTTCTTGCAGAATTTGTTCCCGGAGGAAACGGCAAAGCAGAAGTTGAGCGTGGCTAGGGCCTTGGGGATCGAATGAGCTACGTGTGTCAGAAAGCACCCAGGCGGGGTGTGTGGAGCGTGAGGGCTCTGGGGGCACCCACCGCCCGGCCCCGCCACTCGGGCTTGTGCGAGAGGAGCCCTGGGCCATGCGACCCTGCCCCCTCTGCTGCATGTTCTGGGTGCCCAGAAACTGAGACGTCTGTGCAAACAGACCTGCAAGCCTGTACCCAGAGCTGCTCGGTCCTGTTCCAGGGTCCAGCGCTGGAGGATGAACTGTCCCACCCCAGAGCTCACCCTTAGCCCAGAGAGGATGTGAAAGAATTTAGCTGGGGCCTGTGGGCTGGCACCCACATGCAGAAGACAGAGAGGGGTGGCGCGCGTCCCAGAGGGCTGGGTGTCAGTTCTCCCCGCATCCCTCAATCCTGTGCCCGTTTCCTCTAGGAAATGGGCTTCAATGTCCCCCTCGGTCTCTTAGATAATTGGCCCTTTGTCACTCTTAGATGTTAGGACATTTTCTCCTTTGTGGTACTGAGAATTGACCTCAGGGAGCCCTGAGCTATATTTCCAGCCTTTTAAAAATTATTATTATTAGTCTATGTTTGCAGTACATGTTTACATTCCTTGTGTGGAGGCTGTGCATGTAGTAACACATCTTTGTTCCTTTTTTCAACCCCTTTCCCTCCCCTCCTTTCATTTCTTGATCCCATTTGAGAAAGATCTATCTCTCTACTTCCTATTATCTATCTTTTATTTTTCATTTATAAATTGGGATTCTCATATAAGAGAAATCATGCAATATTTAAGCTTAGTGACTGATATATCTCAATTAAGATGGTCTCAACATGCATCCATTTTCCTATAAATGACTCGTTTATTTTTCTTTATGGCAGAGTAGTACTCCATTGTGTATAAGTATCACACTTTCTTTATCCATTCATCTGCTGATGGACATATAAGCTGCTTCCAAGATTTAGCTATTATGAATTACGGGTGTGCATGTAATATGATGTCTTTAACTCTTTCAGAGAGATACCTAGAAGGGGAATAGCTGGGTCAAAAGGAATTTCTAGTTTTAGTTCTTTGAGGAATCTCCATACTGATTTCCACAGTGGTTGCATTAATTTATATTCCCACCAACAGTCTGGAAGGGTTTCTTTTTCCCCACAGCCTCGCCAGCATTTGTTATTATTTGATTTCTTGATGAGAGCCATTCTTTCTGGGTTAAAATAGAATCTCAGTGTTACTCTAATTTGCATATCTTTAATGACCAGAGATACTGAGCCTTTCTTCATGTATTTATTGGCCGTTTGTACTTTTTCTGTGAGGTGTCCGTTCATTTCACTTGCACGTGTTTTGGATTGGATCTTTCACTTTGGGGGGTCTAATTTTTCTGAGTTCTTTATGTATTCTAGATATTAGTCCTCTATGTGAGGAATACCTGACAAAACTTTTTCCCATTTTGTGGGTTTTCTTTACTCTCTGCTGGTTGTTTCTTTTGCTGTGCGGAAGCTTTTTAATGTGACATAATCCCACTTGTTGATTCTCTATATATTATTTCCTGTGCAACGAGGGTTACGTTCAGAAAGTCCTTGTCTACATATATGACTTCGAGAGTTTTACCTGTTGTATTGGTTAGCTTTCTAGAGTCAATGGTTTGCAAGAGAGCAGATTTAATTCAGGACATTTATAAGTTAAAATAGTCACCCACAAGCCAAATGCAGGAAGAGTACTGAATGTCTGTCTGTGCACCGGAGACCCAAAAGATCCACTCAAGGGCCAGGAGCCCCCAGCACTGTGCCGTGTACATCCGTGTCTGTAAATGATGGCTGAAGAAATCTTTACTGGGACCCGGATACGATGCTTGCAGCAGAGATGATGACCAGAGCTCCACCGAAGCAACAGCAGGCGTCCTCGATGACATCAAGGGCCCGAGCTCCTTCCTTGATGAGAACCACCGAGCTCCTTTCAGGAGAACCAGCCGCAGCAGAGCTTCTCCTGGGGAACAGCCCACCACTCACCTCTGCTCCCATTCTGCTTTATGTTGTGTCGGCAACAACCCTCAGGTGGATCCTCTACACTCAGAACCGCACCGACTCAGTCCAGCTGGGTGTTCGGGCTCAAATTGACCACAATAATAAGTCCACCACATCCATCTGGTCTTTCAGCAGATTGAGTGTTTCCAGTTTAGTAGTTATATCTTTGATCCATTTCGATTTTAGTTTAGTATGTAGTGAAAGATACGGGTCTAGAGTCAATCTTCTGCATGTGGAAAGCCAGTTTTCCCAGCACCTTTTATTAGAGCAGCTGTCTGTCCTGCAGGGTAAGTTTTGGGCCCTTTGTCAAAGATTGAAGGTCGAATGTGCTTCAGGTTGCTTCTGCATCCTCTGCTCTGTTGCGTTGATCTTCACGTCTGTTTTTCTACTCGCACCATACTGTTTTTATCACTGTAGCTTTGTAATATGACTTCAAGTCCCGATCTGTGATGCCTCCTGCTTTGCTCTTGTTACCCAGGATTGCTTTTGCTAGTCTGGGTCTCTTCTGGTTCCATATGAAGCCCTTTTTATTTTATTTTATTATTTTATTTTATTTTATTTTATTTTATTTTATTTTTGAGACAAGATCTTGCAAAGTTGCTCAGGCCAGGCTCAAATTTTTGATCCTCCTGCCTCAGCCTCCCAGAGTGCTGGGATTATAGGCATGTGTTACTGCACCTAACAGAATATATTTTACTTAACTCTTTCCCTGCTTAATTTGTAACTCTGAAGTACTCAGACATGATACATGGACCTGAATTTGTGCCTTTGTCCTGGGCCCAAATGTTAGGGACAGGTCTGCTTCAAGCCAGAAGGTTCTTTCTCCTCTGCCAGGTTTCAAGCCAGAGGCAACAAGTTGGGATCGGCACCCTTGAAGGTCAAAGCCCACCCTCCGAGGACCCTTCTGGTCCTACCCTGCTGAACTTGCTCCCTGAATCTCTCCTGTCTCCAGAGACCTGGGAAGGACTTGGGGGAATCCAGGAGATCTGAGTCTAGCTTAGTCACCCTCTTAGGTCTTCTTGGGTCCCACAGAGCAGAGCCTGAGAGAGGAGTTTATGTACACACTTGTGCTAACTGAGAGCCCTCAGGAGAAACTTACACGGCAAAGAACAAGGCAGACAGGAAAAGAAACAGCTTGGGAAATCTGCAAGGGTGGGTTTGGCGCAAAGAGTTCCCTCAGCCTGCTCCGTGGGGCTGGGGTGCTGGAATCTAGAGTATAAGCACATCACAGAGTTATCTTGCCCGGGGCGAGGAGACAAGTTTGTCCTTCTATAGTCCTCTGTCACCTGGGGTGGCTGCGGGCAGGGAGGGGCTGTGATTTCCTGGGAGCAGAGGCCAAGGGTCCTTCCCTGGGGACATGCGCCGTTAGCAGCCAAGGCTGGGTGCTGGGCGGGATCGGGGTGGGTGGGTATGGGTGCTCTGGGCCCACTGAGGGAGGCAGAGACCACGGCAGCACTTAGCCCGGGTGTGGGTTCTCCGGGATGCTGGGCAAGACGTCTCTCCGAGCACTCACCACTCGCCACCCCTGCTGAGGGCAGACCCCCCTTTCCTGTACGGTTCTCGCAGGCTGTAACTCTACCCTGTCCCCACACTCTGCCAAGGCACGAGTGAGCACTCAATAAATATTTGTTGAATGAGTGTGTTTTCTTTTCTGAATGATGGGGTTGCTGTGCACAGGACACTTCTCCCGAAGCGGGGAATCTCTGCCAATCATTTCCTCTCCTCCACTGGGATTTAGGGTCTCGCTCTGGGAGACCGAGCGTCTCCAGAGGCACCCCGTCTCCCTGGGGCTCCGCGTCCGACTCGGGAGCCGGGTCTCTGCCATCTGACAGATCTGCAATCAGACCTCAGCTTCTCATCATTTTTGTTTCTTGAGACAGGGTCTTGCTATATAGTTCAGGCTGGATTTGGATTCTCCACGATCCTCCTGCCTCAGCCTCCCAAGGGCTGGGATTACAGGCGTGTGCCACCACGCCCAGCTTCAACTTCCCACTTTTATGAGTTTGGACAAATCCTTGGCTTCTGTGAACCTGAGTTTCTCTCTCTGTAAAGTGTGGGTACACCGCCTTACAGGCCATATATGTGGGGACTGGATGGAGTTTTGTATGCAGTAAGTGTGCATTAAGTAGTAGCTCTGAAGAAACAGGGCCCGGGACAGTGAGGCAGGTGAGAGTGCACCAGCTGCTTGAGAGGCCGCGGCAGCCTTCTGGGGACGTCGGAGGGGCGGGTGTGATGGCCCCTGAGCCCAGCTGTCCCCTCTGTGGAGGACGTCACCTGGCTGGCGCTATCCAGAGCTGGCTTTCTCCCACCAGGACGCAGCCGGGCGCGGTGACGGCGGGGATTTCCAGGGCTGGGCGGGGTCTTGAGTCCGGCCTCCTCCGTGTGCGGTGGCTGCCCAGACCGAGCACCCGGGACCCTCGCTGTCCCCCTGGGGATGTGGCCACGAGGACCAAGCAGGTGCCAGGCACCGCGCGTGGCCGCCAGCACGTACTCGTTGGGCGTCTGTGTGTTCCGGGCACTCCGCTCACCCCTGGGAGCTCTCTACGCCCCTCGGTGCCCTTTTCCCTTGAGGGGACCCTCCTGTCTGATTGTCTCCCTGAGCTGTCTTTGTTTCTTTGATGCTTCTGCTGTCTGTGTCATTGTCCCTCTCTCTCTGTCTGATTTTGTGTTTTGTTCTGCAGTTCTAGGATGGCATCCAGAGTCTTCCCCACGCCGGGCAAGGGCTCTATCATTGAACTACACCCCATCGCCCCCTTTCTCCATTTAAACTCTGCCGATCTCTGTCTGACGCCTACTCAGTCCTTAAGTGCCTTTCCCCAGAGACCCCGGAACCTGGCCCGGGCTGCCGAAAGGGAGGAAGGGGCGGAATGGGCCCAGCCTGCTTTGGGAGAGCTGCCCTCCACTTTCTTTCTCCGCCCACGCCCCAATTTCAATTGCCAGCTTCACAATCTGAACCTGCTTTCCCGCCAATCCTAAAGGTCGTTTTGGTGCCTGCCGCAGGCCGAACTGTGGGAGGTTGGTCTTGGGGGCCAGGAGGAAGGAGCGGGGGCCGGGTGGTGCCGTGAGCAAGACAGGGTGGCTGCGCGGGGGCCGGGGGGCCGGCTTCCACAGTGGGGGTCTGGGGCCACCGTGGAGCCCCCCACCCTTAGATCTGGCCTTTGCCAGAACAGAATTGAGATGTTACTCTGATTTTTATGGTTATCACTTTAAGAATTAGATCTAGATGACTTTAAGCAAACAAGATATGTCAAAAACCCCATTCCAATGCAAAAAGCCAGAGAGTTTTGAAAAAAAATAAAATTCCCAAACTGTGCAAAAATGGTTTTATTCCTGCCTCCAGAAATTAAAAACAAATTTTTACCCACCCCTAAAGGGCATTTTTCCAGGGAGACAGGTTGGCAGTTCTCATCAGATTTTCAAAGGGCTGCAAGGAGCCCCCACATCCACTGAAAGGTGAAAAGGTTAAGGACCATCGCGAAGGTAGAAAAACCTCTGCCCGCCCTCCCTTCCTCCTCCTCTCTCAACTCCCTTTTTCTCTTTTGCAACTTCTCTTTGACATTTCAAAGCCCTTCTCCTGGTTTCGATTTGAAGCTCCCAGATAAAATCGATCAATTTCAGAAAAACCAAAAAAAAAAAAAAAAAAGGAAGGATTCCAGGTCTGGAATTCAGCGTCCTCTCCCTTTGGTGAGGGTGGAGCTGGAGCCCAGGGACTCAGGCATAAGCCTGCTACTTCCTGCCCCCAAAAGAGGATCAAAGTAAAAGGTTTGGAACCCTTGGTGAGCACCCAGAATCTGACCCAGCAAGGGCCTTGAATGACCCACCCACTTGGCAGCAGGCTGCCCTCGACTGTTTACTACCTGCGTCTGCTACCTCAGGTATTTGAGGAAGCCGCTCTGGCAACAAGAACAGGCTCAGAGGTGGCCAAGGTCATAAAGCCGAGGACAGAAGAGAACTCTTGGACCCGAGATCTAATTCCTGATTTATTGATGAAGGAGGGGAGCGCGGATGGGGTTGAGAAACAGGACGGAAAGTTAAAATGTCCCACACAAGCCCTCCTCTGTTGGCCCAGCGCGGCGTTCACCCCGGCTCACCCCTGCGGGGAAGGGGGTGCTGGGCAGGGGAGGCTGCTGGTAATGCACAGGCAGGGAGGGAAAGGGATGGGGCAGAATCAGGTCTCATTCTGCCTGGCTACACTATGGGCTGCAGGCAAGAGGGGTGTGTGGCTGCTGAGGCCTTCTTGATTTCAAATACTCATTTGCAGCCAGGCATGGTGGCAGACGCCTGTAATCCCAGCACCAGGGAAGCTGAGGCAGGAGGATCGCCATGAGTACAAGACCACCCTGGACTGTGTAGAGAGTCCAAGAGCAGCCTCAATTACATAGTGTCACCTGTCTCATAAGTAAATAGTACACTTGATCTTAGCCAAAAGGCCCAGAAGCGATCATAAGTAAATAAATATATTAAAAAAAAATTTTAGCCTGGCATGGTGGTACGGGCCTGTAATCCCAGCACTAGGGAGGCTGAGGCGGGAGGATCTCCATGAGTTCGAGGCCAGCCTGAACTACATAGTGAGACCCTGTCTCAAAAAAAACCTTAAATAAATAAAAATATTTTAAAAAACAAAAAAATTTTTTTAAATAAAATCATCACATTTGGGGCCTGCGGGCTGTAGTTCAGCGGTACAGCTCTTACCTACTATGCAGGAGGCCTGATCCCAAGCCCCAGTTTGTTCTTCGTGTGCTTTTTTCTCTTGGCATTATTTTTGACTTGCTGAATATATTGCACTAAAATATTATTCCTCTCGATTGCCGAGATACTTTGGCACCCTGTGAGATGCTGCACCCCAGGCCAGCCGCTGGTCTCCACCCTCCTGGCCAGGCCGGCTGACAGAGACGAGGGCCCAAGTCTTGGTGAAGGCTGTGGAGCTGCCGAGCGGGCCCTTGCAGGGGAAGAAGAGAAGTCGGAGGGCACTGGGGCGCTGCTGAGGAGCCCGGGTCAGAGCCAGGGATGGGGCAAGTCTCCTTCTCCTTGCTCACAGCGATGTCTGCAGCTGTGATGGGGACCAGAGGCCCCCGCGGTCTGGCGCAGGGTCAGGGCCTGTGCCTCATCCTGGGAGCCTGCGGCAGCTCACTGTGTGGCCCGCGGGGCCGCTGCGGCGTCCTGGGGATTTTTTTTTTCTTTAATAGAAAAGACCATCTAGGTACACCCGGAGCAAGTTCAGTAAAGCTCTTTCCCACAATGCTCCTTGGCTTCCCAGTGAGCCCTGTCCATCCCCCTCCCTCAAGTCTTAAAAGAGTAGCTGGGATTCACGGGGTGTGCACCCCAATCTGTTTCACCACATCATCTCGTCATCCTCCAGAGGAGATGAGCTGGCTTTTATTCCTGTTTTACAAATGTAGAAACTGAGGCCCAGCAAGGGGCAAGGCAGACTGATGGCGGCTTCCGGTGCTCAAGCGGGTTTCTGCGGGGATCCAGGATCGCTGGCGAGCTTGTGTGGCGTCCGTGTGGCGGGACGCTTCAGGACAGGGAAGGACGGTGGAGCTGGGGCAGAGAGACGTCCACCAGAGACGGGGCTGGTGGAGCTGCCTTTCCCGGCTGGCTGCCTTCAAACTGACTTTCCGAACTGGCTCTTCCTCGCCTTCCCTGTGTGCCAGAGCAGGCCGCCACCTCCGGTAACAACCCAGGTCTGCACTCTGAGCTGGAGATCCGAGATCCAGGAGACCCTCTGGAGCCTGGGCCGGAGGGGTGGGGCGGACAGGAAGAGAGCAAGTCCTGATTAGGCCTTGATTCCAGGAACTGAGGGGTGCACAAGTCCAAGTCGGAGGACCGGCGAGCAGGCCGAGGAAGCGCCTGTGGGTCCCTCGTCAGCAGCCACTCGGATCTCAAAGTATTTGTGTTTGGAGGAGAAACAGCTGTGAAGTTGAAAAGGATTCCAAGTGAAGCAACTCCACATGCCGCAGAAGCCGAGACCCTTCTGAGGGCGTGTGGTGCACTGATGCGGCAGTAGGCGGGCGTGGGGGGTGCACCTGCGATCCCAGCACTCGGGAGGCTGAGGCAGGAGGATCACTGTGAGTTCAAGGCCAGCCTAAACTACAAACAAAACAAAACAAAAATACAGAAGTAAATGTAATTAGACTTTTAGCCCCTCCTATAAGCCACTCAGAAGACAGATTTTTTTTTTAACGGGCTATTAGATTTGGGGTTCTAACTTTGGGTTCAAAAAGCAGGGTCATCTAAGATCAGATGGGCAGCTAGAAATGGATGATCTGTAAACCTCAGAACCATCTTGTGCTGTCGCTAAGGGTGATAAACACCGACTCAGGGGGTCTTAGTCTAAAGTGCTCAAAACCCATTTTCTCCTCTGGTCTCTGCCCCGCTGGGTGAGGGGTAGAGACTCGTTCCTTTTGCTCCTCAAGAAAAGGCAGCAGAGCAAGAGGAAGTCACTCACCCCAGGTCACGCAGCTGGGAAACGGAAAGGGTAAAATTCAAACAAAGTTTGCATTGAACTCAAGGGAGCCTGTTTTTTATTATTACTTGGGGGGGGGAGGCTGGGGAATCGAACTCAGGGCCTTGTTCTTGCTGGGCAAGTGCTCTACCACTGAGCTAAACCGCCATCCCTGAGATAGCCTGTTTTTTTTGTTTTGTTTTTGAGACAGGGTCTCCCTATGTAGCCCATGCTGCAAAATCATAGTGATCCTCCTGCCTCAGCCTCCCGAGTGCTGGGAGGCAGCCTGTTCTTAACCTGCCGTGGGAAACTTCGGGCCAGGGCAAAGCTTAGGAAAACATTAGACATTTTCCAAGGCTCTGGGGCTCGAAAGCATCAGAGAAATGCATGGTGGAGGACTGGACCCAGCACAGAAAGTCCACCCTGTCCCTTCTCCTGGCCAGGGGGCGGGGTCGGGGTCACGCTTAAAAGTCACCCTCCAAGACCCCAGAGTGCTTAGAGGCGTGGAAGACAAGAGACCTGAGTGCTGACAGGTGGGCTAA
>PVJO010020295.1:0-32372 GCA_004026905.1 Hystrix cristata | reverse complement strand
GCTTGCGTGGAGTCCTGTGAACAACTGATGCCCGGTCACTACAGAAGGAGAGAGCCGGAGCAGCCGATTAAGGTAGGAGCGATGGCCTCAAGGAGGGGCTTTCCTAAGGTTCTTCGCGGTTACCGTGTGGATCTCGCCGGAAGAGTCGTGGTGTTGGAATGAAGTGATTACTTAATGAGGACTGCAGGGAGTTCAGCCCCAAACTGAGCCAGGCGAGTTGTAGGTAATCTTCCGCGGTTTGGCCAGCAGGAGCCCAGGTGAAGCGGGTGAGCCGGGAATGCCTGGGGAGGGGAGCGGCGCGTGGGCCCAGAGCAGGGTCGCTGAGATTATTAGCGGTGCGCTTCCAGCCTCAAGAGAGAGCGGACACGCGTGATCCCGGAGGACAGAGGGCGCTGTTGAGCGCCTGGTAAGTGTGAGCCAGTGTGAGCGCCGAGGGTTTTACGGCTCCTCTTCCTTGTCATAAGGGCAGTAAGTCAAACTCCTCTCCCTGAAGGAAAGGATCAATCGTCTGAGCATATTTTATCCAGGAAAACTGGAATTAAACTAATCTTTAAATGGAAGTGTTCATTTAGTTAATTTCATTTTTTCCCTCACTTGTCAGGGAATATTTGCAAAACTGGAGATTGAAGGTTTTTAGAGGATTTAAATTCCCTTCTCTGAGTCTATTATGGAATCATCAGCAAACTAATTATTAGTTTTATTTATGCAAGAGTATATACTTTTAGGTAACTCAGATAAGTGTTGCATTCTAAACCAAACACAAGAATACAGGCTGCCGTAAGACCTAGAGAATAAGAAATCATGTGATATTTTGGGGTATACACAGTGCTGAAAAACACTGAATTCATTTTTCTGTTCAAATGTGTATGTCCTTTTGTACTTGTCAGCTTTTTTTGTTGCTGTTTATTTTGGCACTGTAAATGTACTTCTTAAACATTTCCGTCTGTCTCTTGCCCTCTATTTTTAGCTGTGGTACAAACCAGAGAAAAGAACCATAAATTCATTCATTCATTTGTAATTCGCTCAGTGAATGAAAAATAATACTCAGCAGATGATTCGTTAATGTCATTTCTGACTCCTTAGAGTCTCACTCCTCACTCCATAGTACTGCACACACCTTTGATTGTACCCATTAGTAATTTATAACACTGTTCCAATTCTACCTCTTACATTAGGTTGGGGGCTTCTAAGATATTACTTACTTAAATTTCTATTTAAAGTCTATTTTTCCCAATGTTTGACACAGAGTGATTCTATTTCAGTTTTTCACTGATTTATCAGAATCGGAATATTAAGACATTATTTATTTCCTTCATACCCCACATCTGTCTTTTTGTCACGCTTATCATTCTACACGATCTTCATGGGCACTACTCTCTCTGCTGTCTTTTTGTACCTCTTCTTGACTGTGAACGCCCTGACGGTAAGACTACGGATTCTCATTATTTAGGTAGCCTCACCCCCTGGCCAGAACAGCTGCACTGCAGAGCTAAACTGCTGTTCAGTGTGCATTCCTGTGGCCTTGAACAAAGATCTAATACCAAAAGCAAAATACATGATGAATAACAAATACTTTGTAAAAACCTGTACTGATTGGATGAGTGAGATAAATATGTTCTAAACATAACCATTCTCTAAACATGAGTGTTGCTGCCTGTAATCTACAAGTATGTATGTGGAGCATTTATATTATTTTATTTATTTATTTTGACATCTGCTTTATATTATTTATGTGTGTACATGTTTGTCTGTGTGTGAGAATATTTTTGCTTCTCTCCTTTGCCTACCCTGACCCTTATCATATTATAAGTTATTTCATTGGAAGAACAATGTCTGAGTCATTTTTGTACTTACCAGCAAATTTCATGTAAACAGTAATAATTTTAAAACTGAATTATACTAGGACCATTCGTTTTAATATCAAATACTTCTTTAGTTGTTTAAATTAAATTAACTTTTAAACTTTCCGATAAGGGTGAAATATTCTCGATTGTAGGTACAAAGTCTTATCTTTATCCGTGTCCTCATGACTTTGTACCATTTTGAGCATATAATGGCACGTTCAGAAATATTTTCCAAATCATGAACTTTGATTTCCCAGGTCTATAAATTATTTTTGAGTCCCAGTTTGAACACAGAAGATTTTGACTTATTTGGCATATGGATGTGTCTGACAGATGATTTAAAGAGTCTTATAATTGTAAAATATGATCATTTATTGAGACAGATGTACATATGGTGCACCTTTTGAAATTAAATAAAAAGTGCCTGAGTCTAACATCTGTGTAGAAAACATCCATCACAGCAGGTCTCTGAAACTATTTGATATTTCCCTTGATTCCACTAGAAATAGTCTTTTAGTGTGCCTGTTTTATAAAAGTTTAGTACTTCCTTTCAGATATGTACCTTTACAAATCTGGTTTTATTACACGTACTAAATGTCCTTATAGCAAGGGTTTACTGAGCTAAATTGTATATTGATGGATAGACACTAAGATAGTAAAGCAAGGGAGAGCACCATGTGCATTTAAATTCAAATTTATTTCTCTTACAAATAAACATTTCTAAAGAGTGGTCCAGTCTGTTTGGGGCAGCTTTATTTTTCAAGGTCATTTCAGCGACCTGGTTTCACACAGTCATTGCCCCATCCTTCTTTAGAGAGGTCTTGTCTACTTTGTCAAAATTGGAGCACAAATTTGTCCATAGTTTAACTGAAATGATGGGGAAGTGGAAGCCCAGGAGAAATAGCTTTGCTTTTAATGAAATATCTCAAAATTACTTGTAATTTCTTCTCACATCTGATTGGTCGAACTGAGACACAACATCAAGCTTGGGGGCAAGAAATATTGGGAAGCCTAGTCCGTGAGGTGGATGAAGAGGTATCCAGTTAGAACCCCAAAGAACCTCCATTATTAAAAGGGAAAAACAGGAAAAGGTTTTACATGAACGGTCTGAGTCAGTCTGTTTCACTGCCCACTTTTATGAGTATTTTCTTCCCACATGTAACTATTTTCTTTAAATGAAAATATGAGGTGGCCAAAGCTCCTTTATATTATCTCATCCACATAAAAATTAAGGCTAAGTGTATGTTGTGTTTTCTCTTTGTCAAGTTTGAACTTTGTTCTTGGTAACGTGCTGACTCATAAACTGATGCAGAAGTTCTGTCTGCCCTTGTGCACGCTGGTGGAGCTGGAATATTACAGCCGCACTGGAAGCTCCCACTGGTGAAATAGGAAGGGCGGGAGTAGTCCGGCTCTATAGAGATGAGTGGTATCTAGGACAGAATGATTTGAAGAGCCATGTTCTGGACTGGACTAAATTTCTGAGCTGGACTCTTGTCCAGATCTTTGAGGGGACTCTCTGGTCCATTTTCTCTGAAGTCTTGTGATTCTTTCCCTACCGGGGTGGGGGGAGGGTTGCTTTTTCTTTTCTGTCATCTTCCCCTGCTGTAACAGAAGTGTGGGTTGAGTAGTAAGACATTAATCTAAATGTTGACCATGATCTGCTGCCATTATTTAACTAGAATGTCTCCCTGGAAAATTTTACGAAAGGCTCTGGCTGGACACAATGGGGCATGCCTGTAATCCCAGCTACTCTGGAGACTGAGTCAGGACAATCACAAACTTGATTCTACCTGTACAATTTAATTAGACTCTGTCTTAACAAAACAATTTAAGAGGTTGGGAAGAGCAGGAGATGAAGCACTTTTGCAGTTCAATCCTAGTACCACACACACACACACACACATACACACACACACACACACACACACACACACGCATAATACTATAAGTTTTTAAGAGTCCTGAAGACATAGTTTAGCTTTTGCTACTGGAGTAAAAAGCAAATGTACTCTTCTAATACTGGAAGTCAACACACCTCTCAGTTAAAGTAGATGAGATGCCACGGACAGAGAGTGTGACCATTAAGAAGATTCTGTTTCCTTTTATTTCTTTTTGCAAGTTGGGTTATTCTTATATGAGCCCCTTTTTATCTTATGGGACATTTCCAAAATGTCCTCCCTGTCATTACTCAGAGACTGTCATTACTCAGGAATGTTCTGAAATTTTCAATCCATTTTCTATAGCAAGAAACTTGGGGTATATTGTGTTGGCCTTCCAGATGTTTATAGGTTGTATTGTTTTCTATTAGTTTTCCATGGAATAAAGTAGGTTGCTAGCTTACCCTCAGCTCAGTATCTATTTCCTTGTCGTCATCCACATAAATTGCTAAGGCAATAACAAGTATTTTGAATATTGTTATAGTCACATTTTTAGCAATTTTTTATAATTAGATCAATTATAAGCTAAATCTCTGTGGTAAATAATCCAAAATATAGTTATTTTAAATAAAAGTGGAGATTATTTTCTCATATTTTCACCAGAGTGAAGTAGGTCTACTTCAGAAAGTCATTCATGAGTCATTCACAGATTAATGTCCTATTTGATAGTTCATTGTCACCTATATTCTTTTTTGCATGACTGTCATCTTTCTACAGAGTAGGAATGAATTTACAGTATTTACCTTCATATTCTGTTTATGGCACTTAAGTTACACATACTACTTCTACTATCATTGTATTTGACCCAAACTCAATCCTATGTTGTGTTGGTCAGCATTCCATTACTGTAACAAAAATACCTTGATAATCAACTAAAAAGCAAGAAAGGTTTACTCTGACCTATAATTTCAGCAGCTTCAGTATGTGGTCACTAGGTCACATTGTTTTGCATCTATAGAAGCATAGTGCATCATGGCAAGATCACATGGTGGAAGAGGCATGTTCACTTCATAGGAACCAAGAAGCCACAAGAGCTAAAGTCTCAAATTCTCAATATTTACTTCAAGGACATGCATCCCTCCAGTGACCTTTTTTCACTAGACCCCCCTTCCTAAAGTTTTCTTCAATTTCCAGTATCACCATGAACTGAGAATCAAGCTTTTAACACAGGGGCTTTTGGAAGACATTCAAATTCCAAACTATAACACATGGCCACATGTAGCTGTTACAAAGGATGGAAAATCAAATTTGTAATTGGCCATTGGAATCCCATGTAAGCTGAAGTTAGAGAGTTTTACTGTTAATAAAACAGAAAAAGGAAGACAGGAGGGAGGGAAAGAAGGAAGAGAAAGCGGGAAAGGGAAAGAGAAAAGGAAATATGAAGGAAGAAAGAAAAAGAGAAAATAAGAGTGCTTTCTGGAGTTCAGTTAGTACATAAAACACTAAGTTACAAAAAGGTTTCATTGTGCTGAATTTCAAAGAAATTTATGGTCTATTCCTAAGAATTGATTTTGTCCTCCTGTGTTTCAGAATCAAAGCATTAATGACAAATAACTCTTATTGGTTACTAAGAGTAGGAATAGGAAAAAGTCTAGCTTCTTGGAATATCAATAATAACAAATGACAAAATGAAGTAGACCATTCTTAAAATTTGGAGAAAATAGCTCCATCATAGCAATGAATAAGCCATTTTTTTTAACAGCAATTTTAAAAATCATTCAATTTTAAAAGTAATAAAATATCTCAACTGATCTTGATATCTTTCCTTCAGCAATTTATTTGGGTCGCTGCACTTTTTATACTACTCTTTAATGTATTCTCTGCAGAATTCTCCATTGACTACAGAAATGATTAACAGTAGGCTTCCCTGCTGTTCAACTCAGTCATTCATGACTTCACCAGATGCTTTCACTTTTTGGGCCAGTTATTATTATTTTTTTTTAATATTTTTCCCCTCCTCTAGATGCATCCAAGATCCAAAATGTGACACTTCAAATTTCATGACTAAAATATAAAATAGTATGCATGTAAGTAGTTTTATTTTCTTCACACCTACAGCTATTAATGAGCAGAGTTTGCTGTGGTGGGCAAGGCAACTTTAAAATATACCTATTTTCCTCAATTATTTCCTTCACATATTTGCTTGTTATTCTTCTTCTCTAGTAATTTGAGTTCCATTACTTTTTAACCACCTTTCGCAATTTTCACTTCAGTCACCCTATTACTTTTATGGACTCATTTTATTTAACAATTTTTTTTAATGTGTTGGTCAAAGTCCTGGTGAGTAAAGCTCATCAGCTATTACTCATCTAATTATTTCTAGCCTGTGTCAGTACACATAGCTTAAGGTAGTTGAGCAACGAAAAAACAGAGAAAGACACACGACTGAAAATGACTCCCGATTTAACACAGTTACGTAAATCTATTTAATATATCAGAAGTTCGTGACATTTAAAGTCTTTCATTGATCATAAAACATCTCCAGCAGTGGTTATGCTTTACAGCAAAGACCATATATTTATAACTTACCTTATGAATTATTAATTTCTAAAATTGGCAAAAATTTCAGTATGTCAGCTTATAAAAGCTATTAACCTAAAATCATTTGCTTTATCTTGTTTGAAACCACCAGTCTGTAAATGATGAGGTTTATTTATATATCTACATAATTTTTTCTCATAAAGAAAACACGTTTGAAATTTGGTAAAAATGGATTTTCATTCGAATTTAGCTTCATTTGAATTTAGGCCATATGAATTTAGCTTCAGAAGAGATGGACTCAGCTAGGTCAACTGTGTCATTTTACACACAGAGAATTCAGGCTTTAGATCGCTTAGGTACTTGTTCAGGGTCATGCCTTCCACTGGGGGTGGGTGAAGACGATGGGGAGTGGGAGAATCCGGGCAAATTTAGAGTTGCGGTTCGTCCAGTATACATCTAGTGTTTTTCCTTTTGCCACTCTGAGTTTCAGAACGTGAATCTCAGTTGCCCATACTGAGAAATTGTCAATAGTCTTTTTCATTTAAAAGTTAAGTTAAACATGTGAAGTAGGCAACATTCCCAAGAAAGAGAAAACCTTTGCCTTCATTAATCATTAATTGCCAGAAAAATCCCTCTGAATGTTAATGAACTTTGAAATGCTTACTGTGATTTTATAATCCCAGACAAAATTGTTTGAAATATAATTACTTGAGAAAAAACAATTTTAAACATTTTTTTTCAGTTTTTTGTTTATTGGTTTTCAGTATTATGCCTCTGCATACATTGTCAATGAAGAGAACTGGCCACAGTTTGCAGCATATATTCTGGAATGTATTTTCTTGGAAGGCAAGGATCTTGCGCATCAGCATTACATTTCTTGCATTTATAGGAATAGGACAAAAAAATAGATTCCCAACAAATATTTGTGAATAGATAAGTGAATACACACATGATGTGTAAGTATATGTATTTACATATGTGACATACACATCTATACATATAAATATATTAAATTCTACTAACCATTTATAATTTTTGCTAGGTTAGTCTGTTTAAACATAGCATCTGATTTTCTTTAAAAAAGTGGTATCAGTGATATTTGAGCAACCCTGAGATGGAGTTGCAGAGAAGCTACTCCAGAAAGCGTACAGGTGAGGAGACTAAAGGGCATCGTAAGCAAAAGGAAAAGTCACATCTTTTGAATGTGTGACTCCCGTAATTTAGTTACCTTATCGCACTATCCAAGGCACTCATGGCAGAAAAGAAGGCTGGAGTTTGGATAGGAGGAAGGATAGAATCACTCCGCCACCTGTCAGGTAGCAGTTTTAGGAGAATATTATTCCTCTATCCAACCAGGTGTTGAATCAGCAGACATTTGTAGACGGAGAGCTTACTGGATGCTGGAAACTTCTCATGGTGCTTTGAATAACATAGTTAATGGGATCCCCGTAACGAATTTGCTCTTCTAGTTTTGATTGGCTTTGGAAAAAATATTATATATATATAAACAGAGACCAAGTATCTTTTGATTCAAAGCTATCAAATCATAATTTTGTTTCTTTTGAATTTCTGTAACTATTTATTGCAAATATTTGGGGAAAATTCAAGATCAATTCAGGGACGAGTCTCTTTTGTTTGCTGTCCTGGTTTCCAGAAAGACTGGGAAATATTTGTATTGACCACTATTTATATTCTCCCTCTGGAGGATTCCTGGCCCAAGGCAGGCCAGTGCCACTGTTACGTTGAATTATGTCCACTTTCCCCACCATAGTTCATATATCGAAGACCTAACCTCTGGGACACTGAGGCCAGAGGATTGAAAGTTCAAGCCCAACTTAGTGACGTTAGTGACTTAATGAGACCCTATCTCAAAACTAAAACCAAAACTAAAGCTAAAACTAAAACTAAAAAAAGGGCTGGGGATGTGCTCAGTGCTAAGACCCTGGGTTCAGTCATCAATACTGAAAAAATGATCTTCAAGAAGATCATTAAGTTAACACAATAGGCATAAATCCTCATCCCATTTTTTTTTTTTGTCATTACAAGAAAGATTAGGATGCAAACCCAAGTAGAGATTAGTGAAGACATGGGGAGAGGATGGCCATCTACAAACAGAGAGGTCTCAGAAGAAACGGTATTGCCATTTTCTAAAATTGTGAGAAAATCAATTTCTAACTGTTTAAACCACACAGTCTGTGTTACATTATTACGGTAGCCCTCATAAATTAATATAGTCCCCGTGGACAGCAGCATAACATCTGAGTGTCTGGTGCCTCAGTAATGTCTCAGAGTGCTTAGTTCTCTGAAGGCGAACACAGATTTTTTTTTTTTTTTTTTTTGGTGTCTGTGTATGTGTGTTAATCTACAATGACTCTAAAATGTCTCACAGTATGATATCAATGAACAACCTTCTCAACACAGAGCTTCAAGTACTCCAGGCTACTTTAAAGCTTATTTATTAATTTCAAAGTATGGAAGTTTTATAACTTTCAGAGTTTCTCAAAGTCAGTCCTGAACACGAGGAGCGCAGTCGTGGTGAAGGGACACTGCCTAGCTGATTGCGAAGGGCTTGTCGGGTTCCTGCCTTGGATGCCGGTTACTTCCCTCCAGTTGTGACAACAAAAGCTATTTCCAGAAGTTTCCAAATCTTCCCTTATGGGCAAAATCAATCTTGGTTGAGAACCACTGACTTGCTTTGAATATCTAGATTGTACTTTTTGGGTTATTCAGATTAGATTATGACAAGAAGGTCACCTAAGTGCGCATCTGCGTAAAAAGAAATCACTGTTCCTGCCTGTATGTAAACTAGTTTTGCTGACACCAAAGATTCACTTTCATTTTCATGGCATTTTATTATTTGTTGAAAAAGAGTCTAATTATAGTCTTCTCCTCTCAGCGTCGTAGTGCTAATTATTAGTCACATTGACCTTTTCTGCTGAATAAAAAAGAAACAAATGTTACATCATAAACCATAAAAGCGCTGGCATTAAATACTAGCTGCAAAGAAGTGCGTTCATTATCCACTTCCAAATTAGAACGAAGCATCTCTGCAAGGCTCGAGTGTGAATATGTTGGAGATTTTCTTCAGAAGATTTTCTTTTTAATGGAGCAGACAGCAGACTTTCATGACCACAAAGTCATCTTTATGAAAAAATTAAATGGAACTTTATTTATTGCTTAATGAAAAGACTTCCGTGGAGCAGGCATGCAACCTCAAATCCTTTATGACTTTTTCAAATCTGCAGGCTCCAGCTACCCAAGCCACTTTTGTGTGGTGTGGTTGACGAGGAAGACAGTTTTCTGCGAAAGCTCTTCAAGGCTGAGTTTATTAGTGTGCGTGTGGACTGCCGGGGCTAAAAGTCAGTCGAAGTGCGCATAGTTGAATAGCTGGATATTTTTGTGTGTCAGATCTGACTGCACTGTTGCTTTAGTGAGGGAGCCCCGCAGAAGTATGAGATTCTTGGCTGGATTTACAGCCAAATTCTGTTTCTGTAGTAAATAAATACTACCTAATTTTGAATCAATTTTAGAAACTTCTTTAGAATCCTTGTAGGGATTGTCTCTGACAGAATATGAGAAAAGCACACATTGATTATTCCATGTTTTTAACGTATTCTTTCTTCCTTAACGATTTTTATTATTAAATGACATGCATTTTCATTTAGATATTTTCAGTGTAGATTTTTTTTAGATCTGGGTCAAAATATTGATGATTTTAAAAAATAAATACTTACTTCAGTTAAAAAAAGGCTAATTAGGAGATCTACGGGGAAATTTTGAGTGACCTTCAAAATAAAATAAGATTAAAACTTTGATTTAAAAATCTGTAAGGCTTGTGAAGGGAATGTTAATGATCTCTTAAAGCATTCCAGTGCTGAAATTGTTTGAAAGATCATAGAACACATGATGTTCCCTAACAGAATCATTTTTTGCTTTAGATGAAATTAATCCAGGCTATTCTCAATATTTTCAAGAATAGAGTGTTCTTTAAAAATTATTGCTAAAATATATTCACTGATCTATTCCATTTATTCATGCATTCAGCAATGCATATTTTTTTAAGTACAATAAGATAGGTAGTTCTTGCAATTGTAAATTAAAAAAATCCTGAACCGCATAGAGTTTACATGATGCTGGGGAAAAAGTGAATAAGCAAAATGAAATTATCAGAATACACCATACAATATGGTAGTAGGTGCTGGGTAAAAAGCAAAGTAGCATAAGGAAGCTGTGGAGCGCTCAGGTGTGTGGGGAGGCATTTGTAGGCTAGATAGCTGCAAGTACCTCCTGAAAGAGGGATTCTTATGCAGATGATTTATTTGAAAGAGAAAGAGTTGTTTTTAGGACAAGGGGAGCAGCCCAGCAGGTTGGAAGGGTGTGAAAAGAGCAGCAAGAATGTGGGCTGGACCTGAAATTTCCAGGGAAACCATAGGTGGTACGTGCTCTGCAGTGTTGAGCCCACTTTGAGGTCGGAGCGAGGTGTTTGCAGGGTGTTTTGGTTGTTCACAGACTGAAGTGGTGTGGGCTGGCCTAAGGGGACTCATCTCTATTTGTCTGAGATAATTATGTGGATAAAGGAGGGCAACATGAGTCCTTCAGCCAACACTGACCTCAGTTTGTGATGGGCGCTTCGGCCTGTAAGACGGATCTGAACTGGGCTCCAACAGTGTCTGTTCTGGTATCTGAGAAAGTGATGAAAACATGTTGGAGACCTTCACCAAATGTCTTCCAGAAGAATATTCTAGGGAGGAAACAATGATGTAAATACCAGAGCTCGTCTGGCTTGAAGAACAGTCCGTGTCCAGCCTGACTAGTACAAACATTATGGGAATCAGTATGGAGAGTCCTCAAAACATAAAAAAGAGAGAATTTCAATTCAACCCAGCTATTCCTCTTGTTATGGCTTGTGTCTAGATCTCCTCCAAAGCCTCATGTGGTCATAGGTGGGGCTTTTCAGAGGTGGCTGGATCTGGAGTGTGTGATTCTGGGATCAAGTGCGTGTGATTATTTAGTCCACTGATTGGTTTGGCACAGTTCTGCTAGGATTAAGGCTGCCCCACCCTGGGTGTGAGTGCTACCTTCCCTAAGGGTGGGTAGCCTGGATAAAATATAAGGGACAGAAAGAGTGTTTCTTGTTACTTGTCATTTGCTGCTTGCTGCTCCACTGATGGCTGCCTTCTGCCTGCCTTGCTTTGCCAAGGACCGTTTGTTCTCTGTGATACCCCTCTGCCAGGCCACCCTGCCTAGGAGCCAGCTGATTATGGACCGAAACCTCTTCAAACTGTAAGATGAAATAAACCTTTCCTCCTCTAACTTTGGGTGTCGGGTATTTTGTCCCGGCAACAAAAAAAGTAAGACACACCCCTTCTAGGTATCTTCCCAAAAGAGGGATATCATGTTACAAGGATACATGCATACCCATGTTTATAGCGGCACAATTCATAATCGATAAATCTTGGAAGTAGCCTCTGTGTCTATCAACAGCTGCGTGGATAAAGAAAATGTAGTATTCATAAACAATGGAGTACCAGTCTGCCATAAAGAAGAATAAATTTGAGTCATTTGTATGAAAATGGATGAACCTTGAGACCAATGTTAACTGGAATAAATCAGACACACAAATTTAAATATTGAATGGTTTCTCTCATATGAGGAAACTCAAAGTTTAAATAAAGAGCACAATAAAAGATAAATAATAGGAAATAGATTTTTTGGAAAAGGGAAGGGGACCAAGAGATAGAGGGAGGAAGAATGGAGGGAAGGAGTCAGGGATGAAAAATGAATGAAGATGTGTTATGTGCACATGCCAACTTCTCACGAGGAATGTAATCATTACGTACTGCAAACATGTAGTAATAAAAGATAAAAACTGAAAAATAGTTATGTGAATAAAGTTAATGGAAAGAGATGGGGAACAAAAGGGTGAGAGAAGACGGTGTGGAAATTTGTAGGTCATTAAATAAAATAGGGAGTTACTGGAGTTATCCAAAAGGAATGCACAAACTGGATTTAGTTTTAAAATGCTTACTTTAGCTACCATGCTGTGCACAGACTATAGGGAGCAAGGATATAAACGGCAGAATCAATACGTGCCCTTTTTGCATCCTTTTATTGGACAACCTCAAGCTCTCAAGATGCTATTGTGAATTTATTAATGCTTTAACACAGTTTTACATGTGATAATTACAATCAATTCGGAGTCTTTGTAAGTACTCTGTGTAGGCAGGGGTGATATTCAAAATATTTAGCAAGCAGTATTTCACAAATTCCAATCAATCTGTAAGGAAGCTGAATTTTAGATCTACATGTGGATAAGATACAGTATTTATTTGGTTGAGAGTCATTTCTTAGAACACGGATAGAATTGTAGGCCTCTTGTAATATAATCTCTGTCATGGTTAAGTGTTCATGGCTCTAATATAAGATAGTATAGTTTTGGTGAGTTTGGTCCTTTTTTCAGGGACCAAAGGGGGTGTAATTTTATAGTGGAAGGTAAAGTTTATTAAAAATGCAAGCTATACAATACATAGTTGGAGAACTCAGTTTAGGAAGTCAGCATCCCCAGTCTGGCTATTTGTCCAAGAATCTGAGGCCCTGAGACTAGAGCTGCTTCTCCTTTTATAGAGTCAGTACAATTGCAGTGCTGGCAGCTGCTAATTGGTTCACAGCTTATGGGTATTTGCATAAAGGAGTTGCTAGGGAAATTTACACAGCAGGGGAGTTGCTAGGAAAGTTACATGGCACTGGAGTTCCTGGGGTATTTACATGGCACCGGAAGTCTCCCCCCAACTCTAGCAGGAAATTTTCAAGACCATAACAAGTTACATTTTATCAGAATATTTGTCACCCCTTTGACCCAAGTTGACCTTTGGACAGAGGGATCCTACAAAAGTAGGACACCAAGCAAACATTTCACATCCAGGCAGGAACTTACAAAAACATTTTACACCCACAAAGGAATTAATAGTTTTGATGGAATACAAATTCCTATATGTACATAAACAGAGTAGAGCTCCCGGCTTCAGTTAAAGGGGTGTCTTGGGTTTTCCTCTTCACGACTCTTTTCAGACAATTCCGTTCTGAGAATAATGCCCTTCTCACTGTTCCCAAGAAGTCTAATATTTCTCCTTAATGTGGACTTTGGATTTTTGCTTCTTGCTGCCTAGAACATCTTTCCCTTATGAAATGTCTGTTCATGTTCTCATTCTAACTTGATTTCTACTTTGACAGTCCTTCCTCATAGTAGATTTTCTTGTGCACCGTGCTTCATTGGCGCACACACACACACACACACACACACACACACAGAGGCACACATGTACTTTGTTGCTCCCCCACCTTTGCTCACGCTTCATTTCTTATTCATATCCCTGGGGGATTTTGTATTGTGTATTTATTTATCATTTTCTTTCCATTAGGATAAAAGCTTTTCGAGCAGAGGAATTTTGATTCTCTTCTTGAGCTTTAACTTGAAAACTCAGAAGAGAGCCGGGTAACTCACAGGCTCTAAATACATGCTATTACTATTAGGTCTATAAGAGCCTAACATTCATTGATTCATTCATCTCTCCAACCTGAAGACAAAAACTTGATTTGCTTTGAGGACTGTTTCATCCTTTGAAATCCTTACTTCTTTTGACTGTTGTATCTATGTATTTGTGTTTGTGTGCGTGTGTGTGCGATTAAGTTATGATTATGTTATATATACTATATATATATATTTACTGAGTGTTCTCTAAAGAATGCACGTTTCTTCCATCCTTTCAACCTTTAAATAATATAAGCTACTGGTAAAAGAGAAGCCATACTTCGCTATGCACTTTAATATAGAGTAGTGATGTTAACTGCCCCATTACAGTCAGTTGAAAGATAGACTAAGGGAAGCCGAGATGCCCATTTATGGAATAAAGCTTACAGGTAGCCATGTGAAGCACTTTGTGTTATAGAAATCGCTGTGGCTGGTATTCCTAACATTGTATCATTTACTTATAGTAATTGAGGGTGGACAGGAATGAGGATAGACTAGAATGGGATGGCAGCATATATTGGTTCCAAATGACTTGAGCGTTTTAAACAGAATTTGATATTAGTCTTTATATACCCAGAGGCACTTGGTTTTCTTTTCAGTCAGTGGAGAGGTTAGAGAAGCAAATATAAATAGTTGGACCAAAATTTAGAAACCTACACATGATACCATCTGAATTTTTTCTTCTTGTTTTTTTTTTTCACTGTTGAAAGGACACTGATTAATAATGTACTTTGTTATACTGCTTGAAAGTGTTTATATTTAGAAGTTATTTAAAATAATATCCTGATTGAGATGAATGGATTTTTCCTTTTTATCAATTTAAAGAGATTAAGGTATTGTTTTAAAATAGATCATGTAAAGCACAAAGGATGTCAGGAATATTTCATAAAAAGATTATTATTGCTTGAACAGAGTATATAATTATGACAATAGTACTCTGCTTTTGGAGACTATATTAGGCAATAGACAACAAGAATTTAACAGTGATCTTTTGTCAGTTATAATAGGATCTACTTTTATTTATTTATTTTGTAACAGCTTTTATCAAGATGTAGTTCATATAATGTACAATCCATTTATTTAGAATGTATAATTAAATAATTTTACTATATTCACAGAGTTGTGTGATCACAGTCATAGTCAATTTTAGAACATTTTCATCCAACCCTTTTCAAAAGATATTCTTTATTACAAACACGTCAGTATTCACCTGTCTTCACTCACATGAACTCAGTACTTCTTTGACAACCATGAATTACTGCATATGTCTTTATAGTTTTGCCTGTTAGGGATATTTCACATGCATGGAACCACACGATATGTGTTTCTTTGTGTGACTAGACTGTTTTATTTTATACAACATTTCCATGGTTCATTCATGCTTTAGTACGAATCAGTACTTTGTTCTTTTATTGCCAGATAGTACTCTACTGTGTGAGTGCACTAAATTTTATGTATCTACTCACTAGTTGATATCCATTTAAATTATTATCCCTTTCCAGTTATTATTAATGTCTCTATGAATATTCGTGTTCAAAGTATTTGTGGGGATATGTTTTTATTTCTCTTTATTGTGCGCCAAAGACTAACTAGTAGCCCACATGGTTAATATCTGATGCTAGTGATATCGAGCATCTTTTTATGTGCTTCTTGGCCTAGTTTATTTTAATTTGTTTTTGGTGAAATGTGCTCTTCCTTATTATTATTATGATATTTCTGTCCTTTTATAATGCTGAAAGCCACATATTTAAGTTTGTTAGAAGTATGGATAATCCAAAATTGGTGTGTTTGTACGTGCATCTTTGTGAGGTTTATTGCATAGGTTAGGGCCCATATTTATGACCTGTCTTGATATCATTTTTGTTTATTTTTTAGTTCTTAACTGTTTCCAGGTAGATTTCTGGATATTGAAAAATTTTTTTGTCATTTTTTGAGTCATTATTACTAAATTATAGATTTTACAGATTTATTGATAACTTGTTTATAAAAACAGCCATCCTTAGATTTCTACCTACTTGTGTGTTAACAGTTTTGATAAAAATAACTCTAAGAGGGAAATAATTTTACAAGGATAAAGATAATTCTAAACATTAAAGGAATAAGATTATACTTCTTTTCAAAGAGTTCCTAAATCAATTTTAATACTCCCATTGAGTTATTTAAACTTAACTCTGGCATGAAATTATAGAATGAATGACAAAATGATTCAATCTAATGGACTCATGAAGATAGGAGCTACTGTTTGTCTGTGTGTTATTTAATTGCAGCCAATGTCTTGAGCTTGGAAGAGGTACATTTATTTTTAACTAGGAATGCTTCTAATGACTCTGTGTTGTCATTTTCTCAAAAGAAGGTGTAAGTTAATTCAAGATGTTAGCAACAGATACAGTTTTCTTAAATGCACCTATCTGGTTTGCATTTTGCCTTTTAAATACTAATTTAGCAAAATTGTATTCAAAGAATTAACTTTTCTTACCATTTCGTATCCGTTTAATTCAAACGACTAAATGACTTTCCCCCCAGGGTATACTACAAGGGCTGTGTTCACATGTCAGTGTTTTGTGGATTTCATTTGTGGATTTGTTGTTGTGCCTTCCACCCATGCTGTAGAGCCTGCAGCCCCGGCCCCAGCACTCTTGTCAGCCATCTCATCTATGAGCTGAAGAAAGCAACTGCACACAAAGAAAATTTACTCGGGAGGGTGAAATTGGAATAATATTTCTCCCTGTCTAATTGGCAAGACTCGTGCCCAGGATGCTCTTGCAGTAAGAAGTTTTGCTTGACTCTTTTTTATTGCCACCCTGCAGGGGCTGGCAGAGCTGTAGAGGATTCTGTGAGCTGGTCGGCTGCACAGCTGCCACCCTGTGTCATCAGCTCCCAAAACAAAACAAAACAACCCCCCAAACACAAATTATATGGAGTAGCCTGTCTCTAACGTTTGCTTTAATTATAGACCATAGGCGTTGTTCTTGGTGGGAGGCTAAAATATACACCAAATTTAGAGTGCCAGCTTTCTAAACCAACCTGAGCTTGCCAGCTGTGATTTGCTAATATTAATTTGTCTCTCATTCTCCTCAAGTAAGAGAAGATTCCTACACAGGGTTTGGCACAATGGTGATAGCAATTGTAACTTGTATTTCTATAGTGTTTCCATCACAGAATGGAGGAAACACACCCGTGAAAATGACACCTCTCTGATTCTGCGAGGTTGACCATTGTTAGGTGACACTGGATGTGTGGTGAAGCATCATTGCTAACTTTAGTTCTGGACCATTTCTTTTCAAGAATTTTTATATAATACATAGTCTTGAAAGATACGGGATTGTGTCTCCTGGTAGGCTAGAGGGCTGACTTTTTCCCTACATGAAATAATAAAGGTAATGTTTCTCTCTGGGTCAAAGATTGGGAAAATATACTGAGTGTCTTGAAAAGATTAAAATATCCAAAAGTGGAGTTTCCTCAGCTGTTCCGTGCACATTGTGCACGTGTAGCATTCACATCCTCTCCCCGATGAGAACCGCAAAAGATCACCATACAGACATGAAATTAAGGCCATGAGCAAGAAGTCCCACACTTCAAGCCCAGGAATTTCAAGTCTTATGCCAGCATCCGTATAACTGTGGCAAGCTAATTTTTTAACTTGCAAGCAGGTAAAATCTCAAATCTTTCACAGTTCTTAAAAAATTATGAGTTTTGAGGCTCCATGCAGTCCCTTGACAAAGGGATTCTGTGGGCAAATTAAACTCCAATGACCCAATGCGCTTATTGTATGTAGTGAAGTATCTTTTTCGTAGGCATATAGAATAGTAGCTTGGAAATTGGAAAGTTGAGAAAATAGTTAATTGCATCAACTTCTGTTAAGTTTAATTTTCTCAATTAGAATCTAAAAGGTAATATTTGGCTTCATATCTTCTATGACTAATTAGTACTATGAACATATTTGAAAGGACCAGATTAGGAATAGACCTTCAAAAGATAATACAGAATTTAAAAAACAATTTCCTCCTCAAAAGGTGGAATGTGCTGTTTATTGTCACTCTCAGTGCTTTGAAGAAGGAGTCCTCATGAGATCTCTACTCCCCCAGCACATAACTTGGGTAAGCATGACACAGACAGAGAATGTTGAAGTTAGTTCATCCTAGATGACCTGGTGGAATTGTACCTGGGCAAGGAAACTGAGCACACTGTCTCTTTGTTTGCAGACACAATTATAGAGACTCTCAGGGACCATCTTGTAGCCTTACCCTTTTCCCTGCTTGTTAAGGAAGAATAAACACAGCACCACTATCACAACAGAAGCCCAGGGAATTTAAGCAGCCCCTGGAAGCAGACAGAGTGACATTTCCAAGCAGGAAAAAAATTCTATCATACTATCGTTAGATAGTAATGTCTATAAATTGATTTGTCCCCCATGCCAATGTCTCAAACATTAGCTGCTGGCACATAGCTGGTTGTAGATTTGGGAAAAGTTATAAAGTGTGAGAAAAAGAGAACAGTACGGTACTGAATTTTTCTACTTGCTTTCACATTACTTTGTCTATGATTAAGCTCTCCTGACACAAAATAACTTCAGCCTTAGTGAGATTGCTCGGACATCTTTATGCACTTCGTAGATTAACTCTTTAGATTGTAAACATGCTAAACCTGTGAAGGAAAGAATGAAAGTATAGATTATAAAGAAGAGAACTAACAGCCTCTGGCTTTACACTCTTTACCAAAAGCCATGGACTTTTGTTCTGGGGATCCTAATAACGAAGAGATTGCTTCATACCAAAATTTCTAGTTTTGTCCCATTCTACCCACTCCAGTGGAAAAATGGCTATATTTTAATGACATTACAATTAAAAACTACACAAAATTAATTGAAGAAATCACAGATTAAAAGATTTTCAGCCTTCATTAGTGATAAACTCTTAATACTCATGGTATCTTTCACAGTCAAACTCTAAATCATTTAAACAAATGAACTAGAAAAAGACAGCAAAATTGAAGAAAGGACAAATTGATATAAACATCCACTTTTCATAGAAAGATTCTAAAGTATCAACATCTGGTTATGCTAAAGTGCTTCCCCAAGTATGTCCACAGCCTAATCTTTGGAACCTGTGACAATATTACTGTATGCAGGAAAAGGGCCTTTGAACATCTGAATAAATTAATAGTCCTGATGTGAGGAGTATATCTGAGACCATCTGTGTGGATCCAAATAATAAGTTTTGTTATAAGACAAAGCAGGAGATTTAGAGCATAGTAGGAGATGAGAGAGTTGAAGCAAGAGGCTGGGCTCATGTGATGAATGGTTGCAAGCTAAGGTGTGCAGACAGACTTGAGAACCTGCAAAAGACAAAAAGTCATTCTTCACGGAAGGCTCCAGGAGGAATCCAGCCCAATCAAATCATCGTAAACTTCCGAGTCTTGCAAGTATGAGAGAACCATCTGTGATATTTTAAGACACTAAGTTCATGATAATTTGTTCTAATAGCAATAAGAAGCAAATACAATCGTTCTCTCAATATTAGAGAAGTTCAAATCTAAAAATGATCAAATCTCATTTTGCTCCTATTGGGCAAATATTTGAAAATCTGAGAATAAAATGTCTCGTTGAGGAAATATGGAAATGAGAATTCTTGTATGTCCTAACAGTCATAAGAAGAGTCTGAAATGGTGTAGCCATTTTGGAGAGAAAGCACCAAAAACCTAGATATTTTTCTACCAAGTATATGCCACAGAGAAACACATGTGCAGAAGGATATTAGAATATTGATAAGAATATTCATTATGGAGGTTTTTTTTAAATTGGAAACTATCAGAATGTTCTTCAGTGGTAGAAAAAATAAACAGCAATATATTCACAACATGAGAAACTCTATAATCATTCACACAATTGAACTAGAGATTCATTTATCAACAGAAAGAAAACAAGTAAGTTGCAAAAAATGTTCATTATCCTGTTAGTGATATTATATTAATTACCATAAGACACAATATGTTGTCTAGATGGACATAAATATTTAGTAAAGAAATAAAACTACTTATGAATAAAAGTATTAAATGCAATAAATATAGTAGTAGTTGCTTCTAGAGGAGAGAGAAATAGGTTAGAGTAATCTACAGGGGAGTCATCTTTGTTATTGTTTTGTATCTTAAAAATAAGCTAACAGTAAAATAAAAATTTTATAATACCATGTATTTAATAAATATAAATTTGTTATATTCAGCTGTACTCTTACAATGTATATTTGGTCATCATTTAAAAACAAAGAAAAACTACACTGACTCTCTTTTAATCCTTAAACTTGTTTTTTTTTAAAAAAACAATGTCCCAGATTTGTTGTCCTGGAATATGAAATCTGAAAATGATAAAAGAGAGGATTTTTATTTACCTAAAAATAGATTAATATACTTGCCCAAGCCATACTTCTAAAATATTGAGCCAAAACCTTCCTATGAGTGGTCTGGTGTGGCAGTTCATTTTAGAATAGTGAAGGATGTAGTAGAAAATGCCCCAGATTGGCCATTCAAGACCCACATTATGGTTCTCATTTCATTAAACCAAATTGTGCGATAGTTTGTAAATCTCCAAACAATCCTTGATAGCGCTAAGACTCAGTGACCTGAAGCTCCTTTCTGAGAGCTAAGAGAGATCAGATGTACCTTCAGATGTACCTGTCCACAGAAATAAATGGATCTATTTTTAGAAAAATCTAGTTTGTGGCTATTCCATCACATTTGTACAGAAATTTATTTTCACTTCTCCCAAACAGCACTCAGGGTTTACTTTTTGAGATACCTGGAAATAATCTTGGAGATTTTTACTACCAGGATTCAGGCAAAAATGAGAAAATAGGTAAACTCTTCTGTGACTATATTGTTAGCACATTAAAATTTTAACTGAAATTTTCTATATTACTGGAAGAGAAACTATTTGATTTTAGGTTCAATTTAAGTATTTTTCCTTATAATAGAGCTATGTCAGTTTAGAAAATGACATTGCTATTTAAAAATGTCATCCCCATAACCCTCTTTAATGAAAGCAGCAATATACCATCAATCTGCTCCCGTTAATGAATTTTTAACCATTAGAATCTGCACTGTATGATATACAGTTTAATTTTTTTTTTTAGAAAGTGTGCACAGACTCCTCAAGGATTTGAAGATTAAGCTGAAAGGTCAGTGCTTTAGGAGTGGTAGCTCAGACAAGAACTAGGAAAAAGAGCAAAGAGAAAAGAGGGAGACAGACGGGGGAGAGAAAGAAAGAGAGATAGAGGGCAACGGAAAGCTGCGGATCAGATGGTGACTATGCCTATCAGGAATCTGTGTTAATAAAATGCTGATCTGAAGTCCCTGAATAGTGATTCAGTCCTCAGGAGGTGGCAGGACCGTGTTTTTTTTTCAGGGGGCTCTTAAAAATCCATTCTGCGTCTGGGAAGTGACTTTATTTCCTATCCTCACTTCAGTCTAATTTTCTAAGGATTTCTGATCAGTTTTATTTCCAATCCTGATGTTCTTTGCATTATTGATTTGGCAGTTTCAAATGATAAATGACAAGAGAGGCAGGACAAGGTGAAAAAGATTAGCATAAAAGATTATATTCAGGTATTTCAAAGAATTAAGCCATGCAGATTTCAAAAAGGTTTCAGTTTTATAGATGTAAGAATTAAAAGCTCAAAAGCCAGATAAGTGGTTATGAGCAAGAAAGAGGACAGAGAATTGTATGAGAATATTCTACAACTACCAATTCCATAATCATTCAAAAACAAGAAACAAAGTCTCATCTAAAAGCATTCGAACTAATCAGAAACTGAAAATCCAGAGCAAATGTTACTTTCTCCATTCCTCAAGAATTTCATGGAGGGCTGGGGATTTAGCTCAGTGATTAGAGTGCTTGCCTTGCAAGCACAAGGGCCTGAGTTTGATCCCCGGCACCACAAAAAAAAAAAAAAAAAAAAAAAAAAAAAAAGAATTGCATGGTTTCTTTCATCTTTGTCTGTCTTTTGTCATGTGATTCCCCCCGCTCATTCTTACCTTGTTCTACTTGTTCCTTCTACTCATGATTTAGTTCAGAACAGAAATGGACAAACTCTACTGTGTCTGTTGAGAAATACTCTGAACATCTCACTTCGTCTTTTTTGAACCAGCTTGAACAAGTCACCAGCATATACATTACCATTATCACCATAATCACCACTAATAGTGAATGCTTATCACATACCATACAATATTCTCAGTGTTTTTCATGTATTAGTGAACTCAGTATTTAAAATTCTTTCAGGCAGGCATTATCTTACTATTTTATAGCCATGAAACCTAGAGCATTAATTAAGTAATTTATTGAAAGTCATAGCTACTTTGGGCAAAGCCTAAATTTGAGTCTCTGAAGTGCACGTTGGAGCCCGCCAGGCTGCTTCTCCATCTTGTATCAGAAAACAGGTAAGTCATTTGTTGGGTTATGCAGGTTTCTGTTCACTCAGCAGGAGTAGCAAGTGAGGATTTCCTCAAATTAAGTACAGATGACACAGCAATGACTAGACTGGCATTTCTTACTTTAAAGAGAAATTTAACATTTAAAGAGGTCAACTTTCTATGCTAAGAGTGGTTGGATATCTGGTGATTTCATGGTGCCTGCCTTGGTGAAATCAGTCTGGGGCCTAGGTTTCCTTTATGTCACGGATTTAATTAGACTGAGCTATAGAAACCAGAACACCAGCTTAAAGGTTTAAAATGGGTCATGAAAAGTCAAATTATAATCAAAAGGGTACCTGAAGAATAAAGACAATTGAAGTAAGGGTCAACTACATATTAGAATCTGTCTTTCCATGGAAAAATACCTACCATGCAAACTGAGTCAGGGTGCTTCCTGCGGAATAACTCTCCATTTGCTCTGCCACTGTTTCTCCTTGACGCGTCTTTGTCAAGTTTGAATTTTCTCCGTTCTTTCTTCAGTTTGCTTTGCCGCTGCCCTTAGCTACATTTAATGGCTTAAATTGTCTTGCAACAGTATTTTGCTTAATTCTGATATTCATGTCTCTTTAAGGGAGATTTGCTTACTTTTTACAGCATGTATTATGTACCGATTATATCATGTAATTGAAGAGGATAATATGCTTTACCATTGTCTTGGTAACTTTCTAGTCACTGGGACACAACACCCCACACCCACCCCTTAAAGGAAGAGAGGTTTATTTATTTGGGCTCATGGTTTTGAGAGGTTTTGGTCCATAGTTGGCTGGCATCAAGGCAGAAAAGACGTGGCAGAGGGGCTTGTGGTGGAGGAAAGCTGCTCATGTCATGGAGGTCTGAAGGCAGAGTCTGAAAGGTAGAGCCAGGGACAAGAATATACCCTTCCAGGATACACCTCTGGAGATCTGTCTCTAGCCAGGCCCCACTTCCTAACAGCAAGTCAGCCATAGGGCCTCATGGTCGAATTACTTCTGGAAGCCACACCTCCAAGCACACGAGACTTTGGACAGACAATGAAGGTCTAAACTCTAGCAGTCAATATATATATGAGATTTTGTCACTATTTATCCTCAAAATACTACCTGAGAAAGGACTGTGGAAAATAATATGAATAAAGATATAAATTTTAGAGATACATGTTTATAGGTTTTCATTTGTGGCTGCCCATCACAGATATCTAATTTTGTGTAAAGTCTCAAAATAACTCTGTACACCAGTTTTCAGAACTACAAAATAGGAAAATAATAATACATATTATTTTAGGGCATTTGAAGGAATTTAAATAAATTTGCCCCAAACATAAAAGCAATAAGCCTTCAGTTTGTAGTAGACATTATTGTTAACATTCTCAACAGAATTATTTTATGAAAAGAAGGGCTTACGCCTGTAATCTGTCAAGTGCCCCACTCCAGATACAACATTTTGGGAAGACAAAACAGCTGAAAATCTTCTGTGATCGAAGTTGAGATGGATGCTTTGGTGAAGGCAAACCTGATTTTGTTGTCATGGAGTATTCTATCCCTCAATATATGTGAGAGCCTTCTAGAGCAGTGTACCAATGATTTATGGCTATGTAACAAACCATCTCCAACCTTAGTGGTGAAAAATAATAGTGAGTTATTTCTCATGATTTTGTGAGTTGATAGGGCTCATCTGGGCGGCACCACAGGTGAAATTTAGCTAAAGCTGCAACATCAAGAGAACTGGTTATCCTCTTGTGTCTCCTGCCATATCATCTCACACCAGTCAGCAGTGAGACCCAGTTCTTCACACCATCCCCAATGGCTTCTAAGAGAACAGAGCCCAAAGTGCAAGGGTTTATCTAAGCCTCTGCTTAACCCTTTGGCCAAAGCGAGCCCTATGACCAGGCTCCAATTTCAGGTGGGAGGAAACGATACCAGACATGATTACTGGTTTATAAGAGGCCATTGATGTAACAATCCTCCATAAGCAGCGCTGGCTTAAATGTTTGCTCTTAGTGACCACATTGAACTGAGTAGGGAAACGTCAGAATTTTCTGGGGAGTCTGAGTTCTGGTCAGCTTGAAGAACTTTCCAGTTGTTAGAGCTGCTTACCAATGGTACAAGTAGACCTGAATAAACAATAGCCTAGCAATGAAATTCCCCACAATGACTGAATAAGGAGTTACCGAAGTGTGGTACACAGCAGGGGTGCCCAATTCCAATTTCTGGCCACAGAACCTGGCTGCACAGCAGGAGGTGAGCAGAAGGCTGACAAGTGAGGCTTCATCTGTATTTATAGCTGCTCCTCATCACTGGACTTCGGGCCTGAGCTCTGCCTTCTGCCAGATCAGAGCACCGTTAGATTCTCACAGGAGCACAAATCTTACTGTGAACTGTGCATTCCAGGGATCTAGGTTGTGTGCTCTTGATGAGACTGTAATGTAATAATACTAGAAATAAAATGTACAATACGATAATAATAGAAGTAAATGTAATACACTTGAATCATCCAGAAAGCACTCCCCCATCCCGCTGCTCACCTTGATCTGTAGAAAAATTGTCTTCCAGCTTCCAAAAAACTGGTCCCTGCTGTCAAAGATGTTGCACATTGCTGATATAGAAGTATAGTACCTTTTTGGACATTGAAGTAATGGGGACTTTGATCCCTTTCAACTTTTGCAGTGTATGGTTCTTGAATATTTACTGACTACTTCTAGTGTTATGCACAATGTTCTTTCTGTAAATTATGCCAACATATATCTGAACATAAACTTGCATTAAAACCCCAGCTGTACTATTTTCTAGTCATGTTACAAGACTATCTTGCTTGACCTCTCTGCCTCAACTCTTCATATTGAAAGTGGAAATAGCAGTACATACTTTTCAGTATTATTGTGTCAAATAGCAATATAAAATAATTGGCAAAAGTAGGTGGCAGTAATTGTAAGACAGGTTCATGTGCATCCAGCAAATTGGGGAAAATAAATAATGAAAAGCTTCAAACAGTTACTTAGTATTTGGACTTAAAATACCTTCCAAGTTAATTTGTAATTTTGCAGGGGTGACAAGGAGGTAATGGAGGAGGAATTCATCAAGAGATCCCTAAAGCGACAATATAAACATGACCCCATTTTATAAAAATATAATGACTGTGGTATTGGCAGTATCATCCAAATACTGTGGTAGGACTTTTTCCTCCTTAAGTTTTATAGCACAACTTTTTGAGAGGTAAAATAGCAGTTAGTCCAATATCAAAATATTGACTGAGAGGTTGAAACTTTGTTTCTTGTTACCTGTCCACTGTGTATTATTAGAGAGGTAAATGTCCACATAGTACGTATTCTTGACTAGGAAAACAAATACAGATGAGTAAGCACAACCAAAACTCAATTATAGGCCTGTAGTGATCTTTTATTTCAATTATTTCTGTCTCTTTAGTAGTCTGTGAAAAGTAGTCTTTAAAAGTAGTTTTCTGTTATCTCTTCAATATCCCAAGTACATTTGTAGAGATACGGCTGGAGAGAGGACAGTCGGTTGTCAACCGGGTCTGTGTAGCAGTCACCAGGGTAATGCATCATAGGACTGCTGAAAAGGGTCTTGCTTCAGAAGATCGGCACCACAGAGGAAAATAGTGCGGAAGCACTAAGTACCATTGAGTTCCAACTGATTAAAGGCTTTTCATGTTTGATGCTGTGCCCTTCCCTAATACACCCAGGGATCATTGCTAAGGCAGACTGAAGTGTATTTTGGAATAAGATTCTCTTTTGCATGACTTTTCCTTTTCCAGAAAACTTTGATTTATTTAACCTTTGTTTTCAGCAGAGTGCATCTTTGTTTCACATTTCCTAGGTGATAGATTTTTCTCTTACATGAATCTGTACCATCGGGTTGCATTAGTCACACTGCATTATGTTGCACTAAATCAAGTAACACAATGTGACTATTAATGTTGTGATGTGTAAGAACATGTCTCACTCGGGACTGGGGAAAATGTGATTTTCTAAAAACAGCTGCCTCTGCATTTATTCAATAAAACTTTTTACCTTGGAAACAGTGTCATTTGCCATCTAAGCATTTTCATTGGCAATTTTGAGATATATTTTAAAACCTATTTTTTTACTCTAGTGTCACTAAGTATTCATATTCCACTAACACTTTCAATGATGAAATAAATTATAAAAGAGGTTGCAGTTAATGTCTGCTACCTCAGTATTTAGATAAATCGGAAAGAATATAGCAGAATGTTCCAGAAAAGACCTTTCCATGGGACTGATTGTGCTGAATTAACAGACTTCAGTATTGATGTAGTTGGCTATTACCACCACAACGTCCCCTTCCTTAATGTGCGGCACGGTAGTCAGAGAAACAGGCTGCACAGGGTTTTTCTCTCTCTGCCTTCGCGAAGCTCCTCTTGGAGAACTTCCTCTACATCTCCTCCGCAAGTTTGTGGCTTTTGCTCCAAGATATGAGACTTGAGGAAAAGTAAGGATGTTCCCTCCCACAAAAAACGTTGCACACCAAAATTAATCCTTGATTTCTGTTAGAAATAAATCTATTTATTCAAATGCCAAAAACTGATCCTTGGTTTCTGTTAGGCAAAAATCAGTATTATTATTTTGTCACTGGTCTATGGATGTAGTATACTATAAAAATATTTTCAGTGTGTTTAATCTCTTAATCATTCTTATTTCTATGAGTTTTCTTTGCATCTTGTAAAAATGAAACCATACTCTTAAAATTACTTGGACAATGTTTTCCTCATCATTGGGCTACTTAATGCTGCATACCAAATGTACTCTCCAAGAACTCTTCCTCCACCCCCATGTGTACCTAGCACTGCATCACCGAGGGCCTGTTTGCACTAGTTGTTTTAATCTGGTACACATGTTCAATTATCAAACAAACAAACAAACAAACAAACAAACAAAACAGGCAGCCTAAAATGTAAGAAGAAGAGTGAAGAAACAGATCCAGCCATCACTGTTCTCTTGCATGCTGGCAACTCTGTAAAGCAGGTAAGGCGAGGAAAAGCTGATTGGGGCTCCATTTTTGATCTCTAATTTTCAAGACTGATTATTCTCCAGCTAGGTCTTATTTTCGTGGGTACAGAATTACCAGACTGGGAATTTAAGACAACTCTGAATGAAGTAGACAGGGGCAAGAACAGATGGGCAGTGTAAACACAGAAATAGAAATTCTTTAAAAATAAGAATTTTCAAGTTTTAGATGAACCTCAAACGTTAAAATCACTACCAGAAACCGTACACTACATGCTCTCACACATTGTCTTTCTTTGCCTTATTTTCCCATTTCTTTTTCTTCTACTGTCCTGCTACATCTTTCTGACATCTAATGACATGGCGTTATTTTTACCAAAACAAACTATGCATGTTGTGAAAAAGGAATTAGATATCTCAAATGGCTTACAGTGAAAAATGCCAGTTCACAGCCTCACTACTTGCAGTCACGAGGTACAGTCACCCGAAGAACTGTGTTTAGTTTCTTTGAGCTATTTCTTAGAGTGTGTTTCCTCTTGTCTGTTAGTAAAATAATTATGTTTCTATTCCTTGGTTTTTATACATTAGTTTCTTATCATAGAAGGTGACTTAGCTAATTTAGGAACTATCTCTTGTTCTCCTAATGTAATATTTTCCTCTTACTGTTTAACTTGGTAACACGAGAGACTATACTTATGTCATTATTTCTCCTTCTTTCAACTATAGAGGATTTGTTGAGCTTTGCTTTGTATGATGAAGGTATTCATGTATCGCTTACTTCCTTTGCTCTTCCGACCCTCCTCTGTTTCTGGATTTCTGTTCTTATGTCACCTCTGTGGATGAACATTTACATTTTATTTTCTAAACATAATTTGTGGTGATTGTATTTAATTCATTTATTTACCCATCATATATATGTATATATTTCATAAAAGCAATTTGTATAAAAGTAATTTTTAAATAATAAGAAGAAATAGTTAAAGGAATCACTTCTTATTTCCAGAAACAAAGGTAAATGTAACTCTTCAGATTGGATATGTTTACTGAAGCTGAACAGAATAAGTATAAAAGGTACACTCTGAGTGGGAAAACTAATTTGCTGTGTAATATTAATGGCAGTGAGAAAAATCTTAAAAGTAACAAGAGAATATTAAGATGAATTATAAATAAGGAAGATTAGTTTGACAGAAGACTTCTCATCTGCAGAAATATGTATATATATATATATATAAAATCTCTGCATGTGTATTATTTTAGGTGTTGTTTTAGAAGTTAGGGGTATGTCAATCAAAAGAAACAAAAGTTCTTCTGTGATTTGTCCTTTTTTAGCGGGAAATGAAAACCAAATAAGCCAATTAAAATGCTTCATATAAGATGGTGATAAATGGTTTGGGAAAACAAAAACAGAAAAACCCACAAAAGAATAATGATGTTGGTAGGGAGTCTCAGGATGGAATATGGTATTTATAAATTAAATCAAAAAGTTAGAAATCAATACATATGATTTTACCTTTAGAGAGTAGAGTGAAGTGAAAATTAATCTTCCTTCTCTGTGTTTTGAAAGCATAGATATATATACCCATACATATTTATGCAAGTGAATATCAGTTTAAAATATAGAAATTTATTTAAATTCAAGAGAAACAGACCAACAGTCCAAAAAAGGGAAAAGATCTGTAGTTTCAAGTAAGCAGGGCTTGTGTCCCCTACAAAGTAAAGATTTGGTTCAAGAATTGAGAGAAAGAACCTCAAAGCATGATGGGAAATAAGGGTGGAGTTGCATAAGCCTTCAGGAGCTGGGGAAGAAAGACAGACAGCCATTGGGAATTTGTCAGTGCTTACACAGGACTCCTACTGCCTGCGAGTCATCATTCCCACATCCCTCTGGAGAAGACCCAGGCAAACCTGGATCACAGCAGAAAGACTTGCAGGACAAAGCCTTACATACGACTCTGCCAACAAACTTAACATGATAAATCAAGCTAGCAAAGAGAGTATGTTGCCAACGAAAGACAGGAGGCCATGTGGAAGAACAGATTATGTATGTCTTGGAAATAAATATATTCTGGATGAAGGGGGAGAGAGGAAGATCAGTATAAGAGATGACCCTCAGTTAAAGAGAATCATTGTACTTAAAGACATAGGAAAGCAAATCACGTAGATCATTAAATGTAAAATATGAAAGGAAGTTAAAAAACAGAAAATAATTGATAAGCTCTAAGGTATATTTAGTGGGCATTTTATAAAAGTAATTTTTTAATGGGGAGAAGAAATAGTTAAAGAGATGATTTCTTTTTCCAGAAGCAAAGGCACATATAACTCTTCAGGTCGGACATGTTTACTGGAAGCTGAATGGAGTAGAAAAGGTGCACTCCGAGAGGAAAAACTAATTTGCTGCACACTTAATGACACTGAGAAAAATCTTAAAAGAAACCAGAGTGTGTTACTATGAGTTTTAAATAACAGATGACTGACAGATGACTTCCCATCCACAGAAATACATCATTGAGTTGGAAGAAAATGACTATTGATTTACAATTATTTTTTGTCTTTTCATTTCTTTTTACTGAGGATTGAACCCAGAGCCCTCATATTGAGCTACATCCACAATCTTTATATTTTGAGACAGGGTCTCACCAAGCTGTTAAATTGTCTAGGCTGTTCAAACCTGGATCTTCCTGCCTTAGTCTCCCGGAGTACAGGTGTGCACCATCACACCTCACTTAGAATTCTGTTCCCAATTAAACCAAGATTTAGGAATGATGGTAAAATAAAGATACACCAAGTCTGAGTTTTCTATCATAGATGATCCCCAAAAAAGTGCTGGAAAACTGTTTTGGGTGAAATGCATAGAGCAATAGTGTATAAATAAATCAATAAAATAAATGTCAAGCCAAAACATTTATTTACTAAAATAGTAAAAGCAGTGACAATATTAAATTAGAACAGAGAATTTTAGGTAACAATTAAATGGAAAGGGTGTACAGAAGAGTTTGGGGAGAAGTTAAATTTTTTAATATCTTAGACTTTCTAGGGTATGTTTATGTAAATAAATTATTCTATAAATAAGATTTGTATAGCATATAAAGGTTGAGAATATAACTAAATTATAATAGTAATTTTTGGAATTCAGGAAAGGCACCGTGGAGATCAAGATTATTTTAATTTCTTCTATAACATTTTTTCTTTGTATCATAGAAGACTTACAGCGAAGTATGACAAAATTTGGATTGTGGCAATATGTGTTTGTTATATTTCGTTTACACATTTTATGTACTTTAAATTCTCAAAATGAAAAGATGAAAATCAATAACCTATGTGTTATGTTTTAGATATAAAACATCCTTCCAAATTCTCATGAGTTTGGAAAGTGATTGGAATACTGTGACACTGTACTCAGTCACCCACAGTGAGTCTGGTAGCTGAAGGGGTTGCTAGGAGGTGGGGCCCGGTTGGAGGTGGGTCAGCAGGGATGCATCCTGGAAGGCTGTATTCTTGTCCTTGGCTCTTCCCTCTCCCTCTGCCTCTCCCTCTTCCTCTCCCATCCCCCCTTCCTGGCTGCCATGGATTGAACAACTTTCCTCTACCATGCCCTTCTACCGTGCCATTTTTGCCTTAGAGTAAGCCAGGCATGCGCTAAAACCTTGAGCAAAAAAAATAAACGTCTTCCCCTATAAGTTGTAGATGTCACTATTTTGTCCCAAGGAGAGAAAGTGACTAAGACACTATGTTTACATTTTTATTCTATACAAGTATTATTTGCTGGGAGAATAGGTAATGTACTATGAATAATTTCCTTATTTGTATTATTCTTAATAAATGTAAATTGCTTTTATTTTCTCTTTTCCTACATCCTACTTGTATTTATTCTATGTTTTTTTTTTTTTCTCATGTCTTTGCACTGAGTCATGGATTCTAACTTTCCTTCTGGGTACATGAAGACCGTACAAGGCTATTCATTTTCTTCGTTGCTTTTCTGGATGGTTCCTTTCTTTCATCAGTTTTACATCTTCCTCAATTTTGGTGTAGTTCTTCTTTTTTAAAAAAGTATGATCTTCAAGTAGCATTCTAAGCAAAAGTACGTGTAATACACATTAATGAATTATCAGAAATGGTCTATATTCTATCTTGGATAACTGTTCACTACCAATATACAGAAGAGAGTAGCATAAAGAAGTGAGAACTCTCTTGAGAAACTATTCTCAGACTTTATATTCATTCATTCCCTAGAATTCCATCTCATTTACTGCATTGCAGCACATGCTATTAAACAAACTGGTTTTGCTGTATTGTGTACATTCAGCGGATTACAAGTTCAGTCTTTAGTTTTGTTTTTCGGGTGCACTCTTTCGAAGTGACATTGGCTAAGCATATCTTTACTATTAATAGGTATCCATTCTGAGCACTATTTTCTCATTTATTCAGGATAGAGATACTTCCCTTGACACACATCGCCACTTCCCAGAAGACACATTACAGATCTTTACCTTCAGCCAGCTGCTTTACTGCTGTCCTTTAAACTCTAGTGCTAACAGCTCAGTGGAGTTTAAATAGGACCTTTCCTTTTGGCTCTCAAGCTGACTCTTTGGCTTCTCTGCAAAACCTTTTCCCCATGTAGTTACCTGAGTTTCATAATAATTCATAACTGTTGTACACTCACGTAGTCTAAATTCCCACCAAGCTCACCTCTTTACTTCTCATTAAGTTAGTTAGGCAGTTACTTATTTTCAGATGAACATTAAAATAGCTATTGAATTAATGAGGCTAAGAGACTCTAAAGAAAGAGATATTCCAGAAATGGTAGCAGCTTCTGAAGAGACAAAATTATTTGTCTCTCATGCTACCTGTATACCGTGGTCCTGCTGCAGCTCCAGTCTGAGGCTGCTCCACACGTTGTACTCACCAGGATGTAGACTGAAGGGACCGTCCCCATCTGAGACATGCTGATCTCAAGCTTGAGATAAGATAGAACTTGGCCATATTATAGTCATACCCATTAATTCACCATGATAAGTCACAGGGCAAAAGCTAGTGTCACCAGCTGGTAATGAATGGATAATCCACCCAGAGGGAGAAAACAGTGCATACGTTGAACAGCAATCAAGTCCACTTCAGCTACTGACAACTAGATGGCTATGTTTCTATTCAATTTCTCTTTTTTT
>PVJO010020294.1:0-32316 GCA_004026905.1 Hystrix cristata | reverse complement strand
TTTTTTTTTTTTTTTTTTTTTTTTTTTTTTTTTTTTTTTTTTTTTTTTTTTTTTTTTTTTTTTTTTTTTTTTTTTTTTTTTTTTTTTTTTTTTTTTTTTTTTTTTTTTTTTTTTTTTTTTTTTTTTTTTTTTTTTTTTTTTTTTTTTTTTTTTTTTTTTTTTTTTTTTTTCTTTTTGCTGGTGCTGGGGATTGAACTCAGGGACTTGTGCTTGCCAGGCAAGCACTCTAAACACTGAGCTAAATCCCCAACCCCAGCATATAGTTTTTGTATCTGTTTTACATTGTTTTTACTTAGAGGTATCCTTTTAAAATATTCTTAATCCTTTTAAAAATTAACTAGCCAACCTTAAATAAGTTTAAGGTATCATGTGTTTCCTGGCACAATTATCAATAGGCCACAATTCTAATACATAACTTAATCTACCACAGATTCAAAAGTAATTTAGTTTTCTGCTGAAAAAATCATCATTAATCCTTTATGACTCACAGTTACTATACTCAACATGTATCTGAGGGTCGTTTTAAAGTCAGGTTTAACATGGATTTCACCAAGATCTCTCATTTGGGCAGAGATAAAGAAAGTGTTGTAGGGAAGATTTGAGTTGTTTTAAATAACATCACTGCAATAGAAACAGTCAAGGTTGAATCTCACAGTAATACATTCAACCTGTGCATCATAACTGGTACAAAAAATTCATCTAGATTTGAGCTAAAATATGAGCTGTACGTATTTTATCTTTTAAAAACAGTTGGGGATTTAGCGCAAGAAGTAGAATGCTTGTCTAACAAGTACAAGGCCCTGAGTTTGATCTCCAGTACCCCCCCAAAAATAAATTAGTGCCATTTTCATGATTGTGCCCTTAAAAATCCTTTCAATAAATGCATGGAAATGAAAAAAACAGTTTTATTTTTAGTAATTCACTTAAACCAAAGCAACAGTTTTGAAAAACAATTATTTATTAATTTCATTTTTTTTTCCTATGGCTGGTATTTCACCTTCAATACCAAGATTAAATGTTAATTGTTCAACATGATTTTTGTCACTAAAACAAATCATACTGAGTAATATTTACTTTGATAACTTTACTTCTATTCTCTTCTTATTTTATCAAGCATTAATTAATAATCTCATTTTCAATTCTTCATGCTGCCCAGTATTTGGTTCACTGTTTCTGACTTCTTTACATGCTCAGCCTACTGAAATGAAGATTTAGAGGCAAACAATCTCTCTTTGTAATTGGTAACATGATAGAAAAGCCAACCAGCAAAAAAACTGCTTTCAAAGATTCAGTGGGGAAGGAATCACAGGGCTTGGGTGTTCACAGCCAATAAGAGTACAAATAACAGGGTTTTTTGTTCTGTTTTGTTTTGGTTTTTTTGTTTTGTTTTGTTTTCTATCCCAGGACCTCACGTGGTAGACAAATACTCTACCACAGAGCTAATCACAGAGCCCCAAATAATTTTTTTAAAGCAGAATCCAAAAGTTTTAACATTTTGACAGACAACTTTGACAAAACATAATGTAGGTTGCTGTGTTCAGGAACAAAGAGAGACCTCGTGATTTCTTGGGAAAGGGACCAAGAGCTATTTCTCAGTAATTTAGCTTTATGAATTTTCTACACCAGCGTGTAGGCCTTTCCAGCTGGAGTGAATAGGGACAAGTGAAAGAAGACATGTATAGGAGAAAACATTAACAGAAAAAAAAGGTTTAAGACTGTTTTGAATAATATTGAGACTTTATGACATAAGCTGCATCATGATAAGAAACAAGAGAATCAATGCATGGTTCTCCTGCACCATTTTGTTATGCAAAATTCTACTGTATTTGTACAATATGAGAGGAAAATAAAGTAATTTGATGAGTTGATTAATTTGTCTTTGTTTCTCACTTAAGTCCCTTTTGCACTGCTTCAAAGTTCAGCAGCACCATGCAAAATGTTCCCATCTTCAGATAACACTGAAGATCTTGAGGTGCGGTCGTTGTGGGGTCACTTTCCCTAAGGCTTGAAGGTGGTCGTCAAAGAAGCTGGTATTTCATGCCCAAGGAGTGTCCTGACAGTGTCAGAGGGGCGATCTGAAGAGCAAGAAGTGTTTATGGTTTCTTTCACACAGTTATTTCTGCAGGTATGATCTGCAGTGATCTCAGCTCTGGGCCCCGGCCTGAGGACAGAAATACTGTAGGATTCACTTCCTTTCAAACCTGCACTGCTAATAGCCAAGATAAGGTCACTCAATCATAGTGAAAAATAGAATTAAATGTTGCCTATAGGAGGGCCAAGATTATAAACAGTTATTTCCTTCTTAACAAAATTCGTTTGTAACTCTCACAAAATATATTTTAAACCAGCCAGGCAGTTAGTTTGTGTGCCATGTGGCTAAACAAGAGAATAAAAGCTTACTGCTACAGAAATAAATATCCTGGGCTGGCATTACTTCAGTAGTTTACCTAGCCTACGGTCATTCTAAAGCAGTTTAAATGCATCATTAATCCACAATCCTCTAAAACACTAAAATACTTAAATAAATTACAAAGGAGTAAGATGAGCCCGAAGAGAGGAAAAAAACTGTCAAGATATGATACATTTAAAGGATGCAAAAAATAAGATTCATGAATAAATTATTGCTAAAATGAGACACATGATAAAGAGCCTAAAGGACCTGAAACATCCAGTTTTATTTGGTACAGAAAGATTAAGAAAATGAATTTTGTACTTCACCTTTCCGTGTCTGGATTTTCATTCACTTAGTTTGCACACCAGTAACTCAAAATTCCATGGTCACTTTCATTATGTGTTTTTCTTACTCTTATACTTTCAGGTCTTCGATTGTCATCAGTTCTATTTCCAACTATCCGTGTGCCTCAGTCATACCTATGCGTGTGGGAACATCTGTGTGTCTGTGTGCCTGCGGGGAGAGAGTGGCTATAAATGGGAGTTACCAAGATCAAAGCCAACATGCATGTATCTATAAAAGAAAAGGCAATAAATGAAGATATAAATTCGTGATATGTGGTTTTACAAATTAGGTCAACAAGTACATTATCTTTCTTTTAAGTAAACAGATGGCCAAGAGGTATCTTATTTAATATTGACTTCAGGAAAATTTCCTGACCACCCAATCAACAGGACAGATCTTAAAAATTCAAAGATCATAGAATCATATGCAAATTTATGCATGATTTAAAAAAAATTCATTCTGGTATAAATTCTGAGGAAGAAGACTTTTAACAGGATGAGAAACATAAAGTACTGAGAGAATTTCTTTTTTTTTTTTTTTTCTTACTTGCTCCCTGTTATAACCATGTCATGATTGTCGTCCTTATGACTTTGGTGCGTTGGCCTCCCCACAGCCTCCAATCTTCAAGCATGTTATAAAAACTGCTACATGAGAAAACTATACTTTCATCTCTTACATCCAAGGTCCATCATTTCGTATGGTCGATTACATCCTCTGATGCTATAAGCTAGACCATTCAACACAAGGTGGGGAAACCAGTGCCTGACACATAAGAATGGCTTTAGATGTCAATGATTGGACCTAGATTATTGTTATATATGCTAGTCAGCTTTCCCATTATGGGAACAGCCCGAGAAAGGAAGGGGAAAGGCACCAGATATAGACCACAAGGTCATGTCTACAATACCCACCCAGAGACACCCAGAAATGTGCCTTACTAATATCCTCAGTGAGTCCCAAGCCAATCTAGTTGACAACAAAGTTTATCCACCACAATATAGAGCCAGCCAGCGTAACAGTTTAAATGGTAGCTCTGCCTGTTTCTTCTTCACTCATGTCACCTAGCATATTCATTACTGTTGACCGTGGGACTCTGGCATTGGGTCAATAACTAATGAGCCAGCATATGTGCCCATTTTCTGTGAATTTTCTGTCCATCCTATGTGGTTTATATCTACCTTCAAACCAGGCCAGTATTTTGTGCCTAGCCTATACACACTGTACTTTCAAAATACACACAAATAAAGCATCTATAACTAGCATGAAACACTTGTGCTTTAAATAGAAATTATCAAGTATGTATGCAGGTGTGAGTCTGCTGCCCAAAAGAATAGTAGTATTTACATAAAAGCTATATTTGAATAGTTATGATGTGCAAGGATGAAGGGCAGAAAAGGAGGACAAAAAGAGAAAACAAAAATAATATATTTACTGATAAACACCTTTGTAGCTCTCTAGGAAAAAGAAAAGTTTTTGGTATAAGAAACAGCACATGTTAAACTTTTACAACAGCAAAATAAATACAAAAGAGTACAGACATAAACTATACAGAAAACTCTTAATGAAAAGTTATAGCAAATGAGCACAGCATATATCTTGGCGCATCCTAGATGCTGGTAGTGTGGGGCTTTCATCATATGGGTTAGGAACACACCAACTTTTGAAAGAGAAGAAAATTATTTTCATGAGCTTTGAATATAATTTAACAAGGATAATTTGATAATAGAGGTATGTATTTTAAATGGAGAATGTAGAAGAAAATTAGTGATATCCCCATGGGCAATTCTCCTTTACATTATTTTAAAACAATCTCAGACTTGACAATTGCTGCAAATACTTTACAAATAATTTTTGCCTGAACGATTTAATATTAAGGTAATATTACTTGGCTAACGTGGTCTCCCATAATGCTGAATGTTAACATATGTAACGACACACAATAATCAAAATCGGGATATCAACGTGGGTCATTACCACCATCGAAACCAGATTTCATCAAGTTTCACCATTAGTCTCCAAAAATATCCATTACAGGAGAATGATCTAGTTTGCCATCACATATTTCATTTGGTTAGGTCTCCTCAGTTTCTTTCACTATGGATTAGGCTCCAGATTTTTTTTATTTTTATTTCATGATGTTGACAATTCTGGTTGTAAGCTCTTTATTTTATATGCCACGTTGGGTTTGACTGCTAGTCCACGTGCTCCAATTCAGGCTCCTTGAAAGGAAAGCCAGAGAGCTCTCACTGTTCACATCAGCTGATCAACATTTCACTTTGTCCAATCCCGCCGATCCGTAAATCACTTATTAATACATCTGTCAATACTTCCCACTGCAAAATTGTTCTTTTTTGCTTGCCAATAATTTAGTATTTACACTAAAACTTTTACATCTATATTAATTTTATATATATTATTAAAAACCATGAATTCACATTGATCTGTCTAATACCAATTTAACATCTCGCGGTTCATTCTAGCTTTCTCCTTCCCTTCTCCGATGAAGAGAAACTCAGCTTTTCTTTTCTTTAATACAATTACTAATTTGATTTATTCATCTATCTTTAAACAACTGCCTATTAAAGCTGCCATCTAATTCTCATGTGAAAATGATCCCCTCGCCTTGTCAAGGCAAGGGAAGAAGTAAGAGGTAAAAAAAGAAGATGGAAAAAAAAAACTGGATTAAAATGAAACAAAAAAAAAAAAACTCTGTCATTTGAAAGAAAGCATTAAAAATCAAAGATATTTAAGTGAATTAATAATACAATCACATTATAGTTAGAGAAATGGTTTCTAAAAAAAGACAGTGTTGTGGGTATCTGCTCAAGAAGGCTTACCTATTCAAATAGGGCGTGGTAAGAGCTGGGAGGGTCTCTGTGGTTATAGCAGCTGTGTTTCATAAAGTTGAGAATAGGCACATTGCTATTATACTTCCATATTTTTAACATCTGAGGTATTTTCTAATCATCAATTATTAAAAGAAGAAGATATTGACCGTCTTTTATTACCCCAAACTCAAAGCTCACTTCTACCTTAGTGAAGACTGGGTATGAAGGCCAGCAGTGCAGAATCAAAAGAGTGAGAAGTAATTTACACAAATAAAGAATACAAAATCAGACTTAAAATAATCTAGCACTTTTACATAATTAAAAATATGTACAGTGCTACCTCGGTTTGTGAACTTAATTCTTTCCACAATTCCAGGGAAGAATCTTCCTTGCACGTCCTCGTTCATGGGAGGAAGATGGCGACAGTCATGTTTGTCACCTGGTGCAGAGTTTGTGAATGAAAGCAAAATTTTGCTGAATGCTTCTGTTCACAAACCAAATTGCTTGCGATCAGAAGTGTTCATGAACCAAAGTATTTACTATATTTACATCTAATTTTTCTTCATGTCAGAGCACAACCCCAGTTTCTTGTGGGTCTGATATTAAATGAACTGCCTCAGTGTCCACATCACTGAAGGGCAGTAGGAGAAAGTATTTGGGAAGGATATTGTATTACTCTTACTAGGAGCAGTGTTCTTGACACCAAACTGAGCGATATTACCAACATAATGTTCCTTTTCACCCCAAATATTAAATAGAATCTAATGAATGTATAGATGTTGCTGTCAATAGTCCTTTTCTTCCTATTCCTATTAATTGGACACCATTATAAAACATTAATTGGACATTATTAATTGGACATTCTAGTATAACAAATCAATTAGGTTATTATTACCCAAGACTACTATCATTTTATAATGAGAGGAATAATAATTTAAAATATTTGACAGATTTTCTTTAAAATATATAAGCAATGTCTTTATTATAAAATATATAATAAAATTTACTTAGCCATTAGAAAGTAATTAACATTTGGGCATCTGTATATCTATTCTTTAATAAAATATAAAAATAATTTAAACTATAATTTATTAAATGATTGGACATTATTCTGTATTCTTGAAATGTCATAGTGAGTAATTAGAGACTGAATTGCTTTAAAAAACAATTACATATCTATAAGAAATAATACAATATAATGATGTATGCTATTGTATTTATATATACTTTATATATCGTACCATAAATTACTGATATGTCTAATTAACACATTTTAGAGTGCAAGTAACAACTAATTAATATTAACAAACTACAAATATACTTAAACCACTGCTAAGCTACAACCTTAAGTAAAAATGTAAAAGAACCTAGTGCTTGACACATGCTTAATAATAAAAATTAAACAAAATCATCACACGTGCACATGCATAAATCCCAGGCACAATCATCCCACATACATACACATGCACATAAAGCAAGTCCAAAAAACCTAGTGGAGTTTAAAGACACTCCTTTCGTCTATGGTATTTTTAATAGTTCATAGTAGAATACTGTATTCTGTTCTTGTAATAACAGTATTACAAGAACAGAATACAGTATTATGTTCCTTGTAAGTAGAAAACTGTACAAAATTCAACGGAAAATGTTTTCATGACCTCATAAATCCCTTTGAATTTACCCATAATGTCTAAATAGTGTATTTATTAATCTTCCAAAATGTAAATGCAAATATAGATGCTAAAAGAAGCATGCAAGTGACCTTTGCTTGTCAATAAACTGTGAAACTAGGTGTTGTCTTTAGTTCTGTTGATTCTCATTGGCTCTGTTAACTATTATAAAATACAGCAGCTTGTACCTACATGTCCTCTCTATAAGGTCCTCTACATGTCCTCTCTATGCATCCTCTTGTCTTTGCCAGTGACAGAGAAGATCAATTTTCATGATTACGGAGACACATCTTTAAGGAGTATGTTTGCGTTTTGTAGAATGAGTACTTCTTCTTTCTTCCTAAATACTATTACCATAATACATTGTAAATATGAATTAAGTGTAAAATGTATTAATCAGTACATATTTAATGCTCTCAGTGAGTAGACTGTAAAAGAAAAGTCTATATCCTTTACTATGTTTATTTTCCTACAAATGAAGGCTTCTATTGGGCCTGTCTATCTCAGGTTCCAGTGTGACATATCCAAAGAAACAAGTACTAATCACTTCACTGCATAGTAATGAAAAGGGAAAATCTATTAACATTAAGAATTCTAAGACTTGAATAAAGTCCAGTCATGAATGTCAATTCATTAGTCAGTAACTTTTTACTTTTGTCATGTGACTTATGGTTAGATAAAATTATTTTATCCATCTTGAAGTGGCAAGGAATTTGGTAGATAAGAAAACATATATTCGACTCAAAATACTTAGAATCCTAGAATGCATAGAAATATGAGCATTAAATTTATACACTATACATCTGCTTACAAACTGGTTTCCAAGTGTTATCCCAAATTCTGGAACTATGTAGACATTTCTTAAACCTAACTTTAGCAACTAAATGAATTTTTTTTCCCAATAAGCAGTTTCTCAATCCATGACAAGAGCATGGAGATATACACTTGCAAAATGTTATAAAATGGATACAGTGTTGCACATTTTGTTCAGGGTTTTTAAAAATTCATTGAGGTAATTTCACAAAAAATTGTGTTTCTAGAAGATAAAGATCAACATGGATGACAAAAATGTAGTCATTTGAAGGAAAAAAATTTTAAAAAAGCATGTTATAAAATAATGCAAATAGTTGAATATATTTCTTTTAATAGGTTGAAACATATATTTACTCAAAAGGTCAAAGTATGATAATAGAGATCATACATAAGGCTAATTTAACAGCAGAAAAATCTGTTCCAGTAACTTAGAAAATACTACTAACGAAGAGAAGAGCTCAAGGGTGAAAATAAAATTTCTCCTAACCACAGTAAGCAACAAATTTTATGTGACTTTGAAAACAAGAATATATGCCTGAAACAAAACCAAACAAAAAATGGAAACATATACAAAAATCACCATTGAAAGGTAACTGACCAGAATTTCAGAATAACTAAGATTTTAGACAGGTAATATTATCTTCTCTATGATGATTTTGTCCTTACATAACTGTTTTCAACCAATTCTAGCTAAACATAATGCATACTTAACACATTAATTGAAATTAGCATGAGATATTCAATAATCAAGAATTTATTCTTAAGAGTACATTTGTTATTAGAAATGAACAATTTTAGTAAATTGAGTGTACGTTCATGAAAATTATCTATTGCCAGTCAATAGTAAACCATTGAGCATCCACTGGGTACTATAATAAACAATTTATACTGTATGTCACATTCACTGATGAAATGAAAGCTGCTTTTAACAGCACACAATATTTTAAGTAGTATTGGTGTGTCCTTCCCTGCTCCTAACAGGGCTCAGTACAGGACTAATCAGACTGTATGCGGAGCAGCCATAGGGGAGAACCATGAAAATCAGATTTGGACCATCTCATGTCATTTTATACTAATTAAAATAAGCATCAGGGCAGATTAAAACTTTGAAAAGTAACTCCCAAATCTGTAACTTCGGGCGTGTGCCTGAAAGGAAGATAATGGATTTAAACATTTTGCTTTGATGATGGGAGGGTTTAGAAGCTTATCACTTGTTTCCGTTTCCCCAAATGTTCACATTTATCAGCTTCAGTGTTCACTAGCTGGTGGAAACTCCTATTTATCTTCTATCCTTTATGACGTTTTTGCTTAAACTTATGGTAAAGAACTAAATAAAAACCAATTCTCGATCACAGTTCCTAAGTGATGCTTTTGAAAGTCACACGTCCTTCTTTATAGTTACATCTAATAAACCAGGGAATAAAATAATGTTTGATAAAATAAGAAACAAAAGTCTCACTCAGTATTTTCTTACAACATACTCACAAATCTCCCAAACCTGAAAATAGGAAAATTTTACAGACAAATTGAGTTGTCAATCTATAATTTTTCAATGTCAGAATACTAGAAGAGAAGCACTATTGAAAATCAGGTACACACAAGAAAATACAAAGTAAAAGACATCAAACAGTAAGTAATGAAATATATTGACATGAAATAAGCATAATCTAGTAGGAATATCCTGTCTCATTTAAAGTGTAAATTGCCAAAAAAAAAAAAAAGCCCTCAGGGAAATATATAGAGTATTATTTTACACTTAAGAAAGCACATATTTACCACAGAGATTTGATTGTTATACCTGAATGACAGTATGTCAAAAATATATTCTTTAAAGTAATTTTTATCAGAATCTATACATCTCATCAGTAAAATAAAAATGAATCACCTTAGGTGCCTATTAACAGATGGATGGAAAAAGAAAATGTTTCTATATTGACACAGTGGAGTATTATGCAGCCATAAAGAATAAATTCTGTCATTTGTGGCAAAATGTGTGGAACAGAGGGGCATTATGTTAAGTGGAATAAATCAGACACAGAATGACAAATACTGCAAGTTCTATCTCATATGAAGGAGCTAACAAAGAAGATCTGAAATAGAAAAGCAATTGCTATAGTTCAGAACAGGTGTTGCAGGAAGTGGAAAAAGGGTGGTTAAATTGGATCAACACATAGTATGTGCTTTTATGGCAATATAACAAGTTAATAATTACTTTAAATGAAAATAATTTTAAATTTTGGGATTTAAAGTTTACGATTTATGATGAAATAGTAACAGAAAACTAACATTGGTACATATGTACATAAAACACAGCAAACCAACTGCTCATCCTGAGTGAATATATCAACACAAGATCACTGGCAATGTGTGTCATATTAGTAGATTTATGGAAATGGAGAAACTCAGAGAAACAACATAAAATCATATAAATATTACGCATGAGAAAAAAAGATTCTTTAGTGTTGACTTCAGATCAGTTGCTTCAAAATGTCTGCTCATATTTTCACGTAATCATTTACACACACTGTTCCTATTTTTATTAGGTAATTGCATCTATATCATTGTGCTTTAATACACAAATGTTAGGACATAATGTGTCATGCCTATATCATTTTTTTCAATTACAAGAATGCTCGTAAATCACATTTTTACTAATGGGATCACATTGAGCTGCTAATATTAAAGAAAAACTCCAATTCAAATAACTCCTTAGATTTCTGCACATCTTTTTAAAGCTGAATACAGCCAATAAACTTTAAAAATCATTTGAATACACTGTTGAGATGAATACAAAAGCAACTGAAATGAATAAGGTCAAAGGTAGGTAACTGGCAGATAGAAATGTCAGAATGAAAAGTTCAAAAATTCAAAGCTGGTCATAATACTAGTACAAACAGAGGAGATATAATTAATGTGCTGGAAGTAAGTTAGCATTATAAAGAATGTCCTAGAATCATCTTATCAAATACAATGCTATTTAATTACCAGAACAGTAAGAAATTTTCTCCCAAGACACTTTCTCCCAAGACACTGCATTTAATATGCCTCTTCCTGATGTATCTTTTCTAGCCCCTATAATTTTTTCCTAATCGCGTTCTCATAAGTTTTACCCTTCTATTTCCTCTCATTTTGTCCTTGCTTCCAATTTCCTGCTATATTGCTACCAATTAAAATGAATCCAGGTAAACCAAGGTGGATTTTTTTTTTTTTTTCCAAAAAGAGGGGGCCATTCAAAGGAAAATCATCACTGGAAATCAGACTAATAGATGTCATAGGTTCTAAAGCACTGAAACTCAAATAAGTCCTTTAAAACGTATCAGTCTTTACTCCCAAAATAACTTTTTTTTTTTTTTTTTTTTTTTTTTTTTTTTGGTGCTGGGGATTGAACTCGGGGCCTTGCGCTTGTGAGGCAAGTACTCTAACCACTGAGCTAAATCCCCAGCCCCACACAATAACTGTCAATAACTGTTTTAATGAACTGTGCTGCTTAGTGTTCCCTTGTAGGCTACATTAATGAACTCAAATTTATTCTTTTTTGTAGGTTAGTAAAGTTTTAAAAATAAGCCTTTCCAAAATTGTCATAGCTGCTATTTAAATGTAGACATATGTGCCTACAGATTTTATGATAAAAATTACACTACAGATGTTGCCATAATTACAAAAAGAACAGATTCAATGATTACATTGTGTTACAGCGTTGACTTGTTTGTGAATATCTGTGCTTTTCAGTAAAGTTATTAGAATTCTACTTTGTTCTATAGCATATGCAGATGTCTATAAATCTTGTGATTGTTTTTACATCAAGATCAGTGGAGTTTTGACATGAGTTTTGACAATATTTAGTCAGGATATGGTTGACAAAAGAAACTTAAGTCACGGACACATTATTAATTCATGACTATGACAAGAATCTACCTTCTTATATTCATAATTGGTAAATACATGTATTTAAACTTCAGTATTGGGCATGCATTTTTTTGATAATCAAATACAGCTCAGTTTAAATATGATCAATATATGGAGGACAATCCATATGTATGACTCTCTATTTTTTACGGAAATATATGTCAGGTGTCATATAATGTTAGCACCCAACTAAAAAGTGGAAAAGATAGACAGTTCCTACCTGTATTAGCTTCCTCTGACTGCTGTAAGAAATTGCTTCAAATCATGCACTTAACACAACAGAAATACATTTTCTCATGGTTTTGGAGGCCAGAAACCTGAAATGAGCTGCCCGCCCTGCTCTCACTGTAGATGCTTTAGGAGAAAATCTTTGTCTCCTGCAGCTCTGGTAGCTGTTGACATCCCTCGAGTTCCTTGACTTGTGGCCGCATCACTCCAAAACCTGCCTACACCTTCATGCTGCTTTCTCCGAATGTCTGGTTGATGGCCACATCCCCCCATTCTCGACCTCTGTCTTCACACTTCACCTCCCTCTTCTTTCTTTGTCTTCTCTTTTACCCATCAAATTTCTTCCGTGTATCTTTTACAAAAATGCTCATGATTGGATCTGGAGCCCAATTGGATAATCTAGACTCTCTCTGCATCGCAATATCTTTAAATTAATGACTTCAGAGAACACCCTTTCTTTCCCATAAGGTAACACTCAGAGGTTCCATGGAGCAGTATGGATACAGACCTTCTTGAGATTCATGACTCAACCCACTAGTTCGGTTCAAAAATTTACTGATAAATGGCAAACAAAGTATCTGAACATGTAGCAAACATGTGTATTGGTAAGTACTTTAGAAAAGCAAAAGAACAAAACTAAACTAACCCTCAGGAAATTATCTAACCCAAGTATAGGAGATGAGTGAAAAGTTTCCCAGAGAGAACTTGAAGGAAAGTGGTAATAACAGGCAAAACTAAAGATGAAATATACTCAGATACCTGAGGGGTAAAAAGAATGATGCTCTCAGGAAACTAAAATCCCCAAATGTTGGAGCTTAGAGAGCCTTGGCAAGGAAGCAGGGAGCCATCAGGCATGGGTTCACATCTGCTCACATCTGGAGTTTGGGCAAACCGAGTTAAAGAGTTCGAGTTTTAATGTAACAGAGTTGAGAATCCAATGGAAGCAGCCTGTTCAGTGAAGCTCTTTCAATAAACAGTTCTGGGTGCAGTGAGGTAGGGCAGGCTGGAGGTATAAGGACTAAATTGAAAAGTCCCTCAAAGAAATCAAGTAAAAAGTTTAAGCTGGACCCAGATATGGCAGTGGCAAAGGGGATAAAGAGACATGAATATTTTAAGGGATACATGTTGGGAAGAACTATCAGTACTCACCGATCAATTGAATTTGAGAGCAAAGACAATGATGGTACCAATTACAATGATCGAGCCCTGAACTTGAAAGATGATAGTATACTTCATTTAGATAAGAAATACAAAGAGAACAGGAGGTGGAAGGAAAAGATGAATTTAAATTTAGACACGTACAGTTTGAAATATCTTTCTAAATTACAAATTTATTATGTGATTCATATTCTTAGGAGAGAAATATGGATTAGAGTAATACTTCGGGAGTCATCAATTTAAATTTACTACCTCAAATCACAAGGGACTCAGAGATGACCCTGGCACACTGCAGAGCAAGAAATAATAATTGTACAGATCCCCCCAAAACATACTATTTTTAGGAAAATTACATTAAGTAGGAGTCTGTGAAAGATACGTATATCTGTTTATGGATGGTCGTTGGGAAGGACAGCGAGGGCATAAGCATTAAAATAGGAGTTTGCAGTGAGGCCTGCATTGCCAGCAAAGACTCACTCTTATGTTTTTCTTTTTCTTTTCTTTCCTGTTTTTCAAAGCTTCTTTTTCCAACTTTTTCTCTTCTATGTCTCCCATGCCACCACATCTTTTCTTCAGATGAAGTTTGCCTTTTCTCCAAAATGAACCTTTAGTAAAATTCTGTCTAGTAATATGACTAATGAGAAATGTTTTTTTGCACTAGCAAGAGATTGCTGATGATATCAGTGAAAGAAATTAATATAGGCTAGTGGAAGCTGGATTCACCCTAGGTAAGCAGAAGAAGAAACCCAGGAATTGGATGCATCTTTCAATTATTAAAGGGAGAAAAAGAAACAAAAGAGTATATCTATATTGCGTGGCATTGAAAGATATTTTTCTTGCTTTTCTTTGCCTCCTGGAAGCTCTCCAATAGTGGGAGAAGCCTCAGTAAGTTTAAAGACTAATAGAAAGGATAGATCAGAGAGGAAATTCCTGAAAATAAATGAAAGAGAATAAAAAAGAAAACTATATGGTAGTTCTTAAAGAAATCTGTGATTAATTCATGGTCTGGTGAGAGGTTTCATGTTTATCCTAAACTCAGGGACATTTTCCACAGTAATAAGAAGCAAAGATACAATGGGGAAAACCCCCATGCAAATGCTTGTGCTTTTTCCAGTTTTATGACACCAAGTCTTGGCTCTTCCAATGTGAACACCCCATACGCTCAGTGAAGAATGAGGCCCTGAGTGCAATGACAGGAGAGGGGCAACAGAAAATTCGACAAGAGAAACAAGTTTGGAAAAAGCTGCTTTGGAAAACAAAACAAAGAGCCAAATAAGAAAATGTAGAATGATTACGAGGGGCAGCTTAGGTTTCAGTGTTTTAGTTCGGATTGTGAACTTATAAAAGATTGCTTCTGTTGAGGTGACACAACTAAGCAATATTTACATTCTGACTGCGTAGTTTGGAATAAAGTGACAGTTCCCAGTATTACAAACAAAACAAACAAAACAACAGCAACGCAGAGCAACAGCAGAAGTCTTGTGCTAAAAACATATTTCCCACATCACACACATTTCAATAATTGGAAATGCAATTAGGTTCAAGAGAATATTTTTTATGATGCAAAGCTTCAAGTTCCTCAAGTGTCACAAAACTTTCATTGGGCCTATTATTGATCAAATCAATCCTCAGATTTTTTCTTTTGGAAAATTTAGTGGAAAAGTGAGAGAAGAAAGGGATCAGAGCAGGAAAAAGGATGGAAGAGAGAATAAAGTGTTGGAGAGTTTCTTGAATTTCTATACTTTCTTAACTTTATCCCTTTGGCTTCCCTGGTGCTTGTACATCCCTCTACATTTCCTAAATTAGACTTCAAGACTGGTGCCTTGGAACTGTACAGAATCTTCCAAAGCATGCAATTTCCATCAGCTTGTGAAAGAAAGAATAAATTTCTACATAAGTTAAGAGAGGGAACAACTTTCATTTTATAATTGTGAATCTGACCATTGTTTTGTCAAGTACATACAAAAGAATGAAATACACTTAGCTTCAAAATGAAAGAATGTTCATCTTCTCTCACTACCTAGTTTTACACAGCTTTCCATTGCCATTTTTCCAACCAGGACTTTCCTTGAAAACAGTAGGAGAGGGAATAAAATGTATTTCCTTTGCCAAGTTTCTCAACTAGTCTCCATCAGCAGCATTCTTGCATTTTTCAATTCTACCTTATTCTTGGAAGCAACTAAAACAATAAGGTTAAAACTGAACTTCTAAAAAACAATAAAATATTTGACTTTAAAAACATTTTCAGATAATCCTTTTTGGAAGTTTAGACTGATGACCAGTTTAGAAAAATTTTTTTTATTCTTCTGAGGGCAGACTACACATTCAGAAATAAATACCATGCTCACATGAGAACAGAACTAAAAATATGGAGGAGTCATCAAGTAGATGAATTACTGATTATATATTCTGAGAGACGCTTAATTCTCTGTTGAAGTCTAGTTTGCTGGGAAATGAAGGGCAGTATGATCCCTAGGTTCAAGTCATAAAAAAATTTTAAACTAAGTACTACATAATTTTCTGTATGAACTACTCAATAGCAAAAAGTATGGAAGAAAAGAAACTAAAGGTGCTGCAAAACTCTTTTTTAAATTCCTTTAGAAAATGCAAAAGTTTATCCAAACAATCATAGTTGTGATAGGTTGCAAAAGAAAAGGTGTAGAAACATGTTTTCCCTCTTCTCCAATCCTACTTTTCTAGAAGTCCAAAATGTTAGTGTAATAAGCAAACATTTTATTGGCTTATTATATACCTACAGTTTTCTAAATATTTTATGCATATTAAGTTATTTAAGCCTGCCATCAACTCAATCAATTAGGTAGTATTTTCATAGCCATTTTGGAAACAGAAAATCTAAGGCATGGAAAAGGTTACACAGGTAGTTAAGTAGTAGTAATGAGGCCAGAATTAGGAAGTCTGGCCCTAGCTTCCACTGTATTAACAATTTCTGCATTTTTCCTTTCACAGTTGAGTTATTATGTAATTTCTTATGTTGCAATGATATGAAGTATTTCTAATGTACCTTATTATATGGTGAACTTTACATTGTTTTAAGACTTGATATTGGTAGAATGATCACTATATGATCTTGAAAACTTTTAAACAATGTTTACATTTGTAGTAGAAGATAGTAATATTACATATTTCATGACATTGTTGTGATGATTTAAGAGTAGTTTAATTTGGTATCTGGTCTATGTTAAGAGATCAATAAATGTAAACTTAAATTTGTTATTAATAAATTCACTTTCTTTTTTACATTTATGACTGTTTTCATTACAATCATGTTATTGCTATTATCATCAATGTATAATTTTGAGATTCTTTGCAACTAAATACAACTGTATTCCCATTCTTTTAATAACAAATCACCACTTTCCCATTGGATCCCACTTCTTAGACTAAGTATAATGTTGCTTTTTTTTGCCCCTTAACTTTGTGTATCTGGTTACTGTCTGTAGTATTTTTTTTTTTCTGACAGATGCACAATCACCTTAACAAGGTTGCTCTATGGTTTTCTGACATCTCCATTCTATTTTACGGCTTTCACTCCTTACTATAAAATTGCACATATAATAATAATTCAATTGCCTGTCTATCATCTAGCAAGGTAACACGTGGGCAATACATTCTTGCGCCTTACAGACTATGTCAAAAGTTTTTAATTCTCTCTCCAAAGTGGTAAGATAACTACATAGACTATTCTTCCAGGAAAAACATCCAAACTATTATAAGCACAGACTCTAAGTTTATCTTGTAGATAATAGCAACCCTTTCTGCTGTTCTTTCTGCTTTATTTCACTTGAGCATCTACATTTTCCTTGGGAATTGCATTTTGAGTCTCTCAGCATATCAGCTGTCTTCTGAATTCTCTTGCTCCTACCACATGGGACCTGAAATTCAGACCATTTTATACTGATCTTAAAAATATGATATTTTAGTTGACTGTTCTTGGCATTTAATATTTTATGACTTTAAGCCTCCTCCAATGAGTGTAACTATGATGACAAGAGTGCCAGAGTGAAATTGTTAAACCCAGTAACATGGCAAAGCCATGATTTGTTTTAAGCCATGTGCATGGTAAACCTGTTCAGCACGGTTTCTTTCTATGAATTCGAAGTGTGTGGGTCCAGAATTTTGTCTTTGGGCTTTACTTTGGTCTGAATTGAGTTAGTACATATCCCAATGAATAGTTGGGAATATTAAGCCAGTAAATACACAAAAATTACTTGGAATAGAGCCAATTCCATTTTATAAATGTCGAATATACAGTGATAGTTTTCTGCCCCTTCTAAACTCTAAACAGTTTGAGTATTGTATTTCCTGTAAAACACTCTAATCTATTCCCATGTGATAGATGTGTATGTGCATTTTTAAACTAATAGATAGCAAGTTAATTGAAAACAGATTTATGGCTACATCGTTTATTTCCCTGAGAGTCTAATACAATATCATAAACAAATTGTATATCCAATAAATATTTTGTTAACAATAAACAGATGAATTGATAGTCATATAGTTTATATGTTTTATTATATCTTCATTGGGTTAACAGAATATTGAAGCTTATCTGGTATCTTTAATGAATGTTCTAAGCACTCAGAAGAAGGTATAGACTACTATGTGTTGTTTCCCTTACATCTATTTCCAATCAGTCTACATGTACAAAACCAATTAGTTTGCTCAGATACATTTTTATGACATAATCTGTTTCAATACAATTGAGGTTCATAAATTGTAAGCAACTTGCCCAAAATCATACTGTATATTTCTGTAATGAATGAAGTCAACATGAGAATTTAAAGTATCTGAATTTCCCTCAACCTCAGGGTAACCATACCCAATTTTTGTAATAAGAATCAGTTCACAATTATTTACCTCTATAAGAATGAAGGCCTGTGTAATACGGGCAGAGATTATTTTATTTCATTTACTCTTTTCTGAATATTCATCAAATGCATAGAGAATTCTATAGTGCAGAATTTGTTTCTTTCATAAATCCAAGTTTTATCTCTCCAATTGACTAGAAAATTCAGAGTGGCCACGATGCAATATGCTTTATCTGTTGTCTAACTAGGGAAGAGAATAGGAATTTAATAAAGTAACTGCATCATGCTGATAGTTTCTGCCTCCTTTTAAACAGTTGTTTCTTCCAGATCATCCAAGTCCTCTTGTGACCAAAATTTAAGCAACAACAACAAACGTAGCTCTCAAATTCTTACGCATAATTCATTTGGACAAAAAGAAATACCTATATGTGAGGTATGGGTTTTGTTTTTACAGGAAATAATTCTTGTCACAGCAAATAAATACTTATTCTTTTTTCTCTTCTATTAGAAGCTTCAATTTTTAATAGTTTTCAGTACACCAAAAAAAATTAGAATCACTTTTGCAATGAAAAAATTAAAAATGAATTATCAACCTAACTTGAATGTATTAGAAAAAAAAGAACATAGCAAAAGCTCTCTTATTTCTAGATCTTATTTGTTTATTCAGAAGTGTTCTCTACTGAATTCAGCACATTAGTGATATTGCTCTGCTGTGCTGTTTGACAATGCCTGTAAAAAGAAACCGTCTGTAAATATTTGTTAAATAAACACTGATCACCTTGCTAAAGGCAATGATTGCTTAAAAATACTTACAATATGTTCAACAATAATCCATATCCCTTAAGCCTTGTTATATACCGTACGAGATGTTAAAGACTCAACTCTCACTGCAACAGTACAAGAAAGGATTACCAACTTCTCATGAGAAAGCTGGTGTGGGAAGAGTCATGAGATATCAAAGATCACAAAGTGCAAAATGCTAGAGTCTGAATTCAAATCCAGATATTTGATGCCAAACCTTAAAAAATGACCTACTAAAAGTGAACAAAGCACTGTGGAAATACTGATATTTCTTCTCAAATTAAATTCATTTAGATTATCTTCCTGGGAAATCTTATTAAACTTAGGTGGCAGCCTTGACAATTTGGTCATTTGAATATGAGAAAAATATTCAAATTTAATATGATAATTGTCTCTGGCTTTCTAGACTGCAGATAGTGAAATAGCCCGGCATGAGTATTTGAGTCTTTGAAACAATGTAAAATTAGCTTTCTTAGCCCCCATGGAGGTACCACCACTCCTACAACAGGCAGTTGGTAGCTGCTACCATACTCTATGGCAACTACAATTGTGTTAATTATATTACAATGTGACTTGGAATTGTCCTATTTATAATTGGCGAGACTCTAACAGGCTAAATTCTTTTGTAATTCTCACAGTGGCTAAACAGATGCAAGCATTCCTGGGGACAGATACACTCTATCTTTTTCCATACTTTTTCTCAGAATTACATTAATAACATTTAAATGGTATATCAGATTACATCCAAGATGATGGGAAAAGCAAGAAATTCTAGAAGTCAAAAATACTGTGGAAAAAGAAACAGTAGTGTGGATTTTTTTTTTTTGGATAATGTTTCTTGAATCTATGTATGTGTAGGTAAGTGTGTGAGTGTGTGTGTGTGTGTGTGTGTGTGAGAGAGAGAGAGAGAGAGAGAGAGAGAGGGAGAGAGAGAGAGAGAGTTGCTAGACGAGTATGTGAAATGAATATATTTGAGAGTAGTGCTAATGTAGCCAACACTTTTTTCGGTCACAGTGGGAGTACAAAAGTTGGAGAAAACATTGGTGCGATTTAAACTGAGTTCATCATGAACACGAAATATACCTTTACTCTTAACTTCCTTTCTCAGGCCACCTTGATGAATTAAAAAATAACAGGCCCTAGTATATTAATCATAAGGACGAAGCTAATCATATACATTTGTGCCTTTCTATACATCTTCTCAGTACAACACATGATTTATTTGTTTTTTGTTATCTATTCGACCATTGCAATAACGTTTTGAGATCACTTAAAAATCTTTAGTTGTACGGTATGACATTTGGAAGTGGTAAAGGGAGCAAGTGTCTATGACAGTTTGTCTTTACCTTTATTGTCACTTTCCGAATCTTCTATTGTTTTGCACCTTTCCAACTTGGGTCCCATGACAGTACTTTTATAAATATATGTATATGCAAAAATGAAGGAAAGCGAAGAACAACATGGTCTTATTAAGTAGCTTTATGGATCTGAAGTACTTTGTCCTTGAATTCTTCACCATCAGCAAGACAAACAAGGGAGAAATGGGAAAGATGAAAGAACAAAGCGTATCAGCATCTGATTTTATGATTCTATATGCCTCTTAAGTGGCAGAATATCTTTCCTTTTTTGTATCTTCTCTTGTGAGGTTGGCTTTCATCTGTACAAAAGTATTATAAGGAACAACATGGTTGCAAACTCCTAAACGTTGCCATGGCTACTCCTGACAATTTTTTTTAAACAAAGAAGTCATCATCTACTTTATCCCACTTAAATCATCCAGAGTATCTTACCTTCTCCTATACCTTCCAGCTCGATTTGGCTCCTATTATAGGCAAACTTATAGGAGGCTAATGGATTCAGCACAGCTTGTCTAACTCATAAATGAACAGGGGGAAGGAAAACTATGCCATTTTTTTACCAGATTGTGAACAGAAGTCTATGTCACACTCTGGCTCCCACGGGGCAGTGTGATGAACTAATCATGTAGTAATCTACTAGGTCACAGCAATAATTAAGGCACTTGTTACAGTGGTCATCTGTGGTGCCATCCTGTAGTGATTCTGAATGGATTTTCCATAAATTTAAGAAAAGGTCCTTTAAAACTCTGATTTAAAATCTACATAGCTAATTAAGAACAGTATGGCTCAAACTAGTGCATAATATCACAGGTATTGTGTTAAGAATGCACTACGCTTCACACACAACAGAAAATCTTAATTTCTCCCCCCCCCCGTGCTTAGCACTTTCAATATCTAAGGTCCTTGCTGAAAAAGGAACATGCACTTTATAGCTTTAGTGTTCAGCATGACAAAAGAAAGCAGAAGACAGTTTGCATACACTAGGTACCAGATACCTGACATTTTTATATTATAAAACAAGTTTAAAATGCCACAGGAGGAAAAAAAAAAAAAATGGTCCCAGTCAAGAGGAAGATTCCTCAGGAAGTACGGGATGAAATTAACATTTGAAAAGTTAGGCGAACAGGCTCAGGAATCTCTTTCAGGGCAGGCTTGGGTTCTTTTTTTTTCCCAAGGGATGTTAAGTCACACCTGTCAAGCACAATCTACATGTAGATCAGTCTAAAATCAAAACAGGACTCCACAGTATTTTCTGTCTTCAGGGTGGGGGGGGGTCTCTCAGAACTTTACATATCTTATCACATGACAAGCATGAATAGTTTTACGTTAGAAATGGAATTCTGAAGAAAAAAGAAAGTTACTCAAAGTGACTAATAGTATTCAGTGTTTTACCATGTTAGAAAATCCAGACCAAGCATTAACTTCTAAAGTTAATCTAGACACTTCTCAGCATTTCTGATATGAAACTTTTTTTATTTTGACCCTTATTCTTATTTCACAATGTACCAAGATATTCTTCCTACTATGAATATTGTGTTACTTATTTTATTTCCAAGTTAGTTGCTGAACTACTACTATAACTTTCTTTGTATGTTAAGATTTTGGATAATCTATTTAATGTGTTTAAGAAAATGTTTACAGGCTTTTTTTCTATGTTTTTGAATAAGTAATTAGGAAGATAAATATAACAATATTAGACAGAGGACTTTTGTGCTAAAATATTGCATTGTTCTATATATCATCCTACTACACAGCTTAATTAAGACCTAAATCACCTAAATATGTAACTGTGAATTAATTCAAATGCAGCTGAAACTAGAGAATAGCAAATAAATGTTTAAAAAATGAAATATCTCATTTGCCATCAAGAGAGTATTTTTACTATACATATATGTGTCCAAGTAAAATAAAGAAGATACTTACCCTAGCAACAAAAGACAGCTCTAAATCAACTGAAAGTAGCATTAATGATAATTTAATAACAAATAAAAATTATAAAATAGTTAAAAATTTTATGAAACCTTAAAAATCTCCAAGGCAGTGATCTGGTTTTAACTTTGCAATGCTCAAGCAATTAAAAAATCCATACAGAAGTTTTGATTGCATTGTGTTACTAAAACTATTTTATCACTCTTTTTTTGGTCTTATGAAAGAAAAGAGGGGAAATCCTTAAGTAATTTAGGGCTTGCTATTTAGTTTCCACCTTTTTTGCATCATAGATAGAACAAATGTATAAAAGTTTACAGGATTATCATAAATATTATATTTAAAATTGAACCATTAAATACAAGCAATTACTTTGGAATAGCATGCTAAATGTGAGAAGAAATGCTTTAAATGCTAAATTTTGTGAAAATACACACAATTTTCTGCATTGTGTATCTTTTACTCTCTAATTTATTTCAGATTATATAATATACTGAACAATAATTATACAAAATATTAGTTATGGGATCTGGTAAAATACAAATTAAGACTATTTAAAACATAGTAGTCATTTCATGATTTGGGACTTGACTTCCTAAATCGCTTGCTTGTAGCCCACTGTTATCATCAAATAGTTTAAAACTGTGAAGGTATTTCAACTCTTGTAACCACTAGCATGCCACACTTAGAGCCAGGGCTGCTGGTTGTTTCACACACAACAGCTGTAAAAACTGACAGCTCCCAAGGGCATGCGGTGCTTTTTGAATAGCCTTAGTACTCCTTGCTTGTCAATACCTTAATCACCATGTTATCTTTCTCAAGATTTTACAACTTGCAGATAAATATAGAAAAAAAAATGGTTTCCGAAGAACAGCAATTAGCCAAAAATTTCTTTTTAAAATAATTTGCTAAATTTAAACAACACATTATCCAACAAACTATATGCTAGAATCAAAAACCTATGTATTTAGCAAACTTACTCACATTGAAATATGGATACATTAGCAAAATATGACATCATGATATGAAACAGGCTTAAGTCATCATGGAAGTCACTTTTACTTGGTCAAATATGTTAATGACTCGACTTATCAATATTTATGCAAGAACGTGAACATATCTACTCTCATTTTTATCAGTAAGAAAGTAGTAGTCGTAAAACACGATTCAGGTGACTGTGATGAGTACTCATGTTAGGATTTGTAACTACATTTTCTTCATCTCCTGGTTTCGAAACATTTCTAAAGGATTATTAAACAAGATGTGCACTAACCCAAGTCACTTTTAGATATAAACTTCGAAGAGCAGCTGCTTCTTTTGCCACATATGCCTTTTATACCCATTGCTTCAACGCTGAAAATTAAGTACCATTTTCCATGTAGAGGGATGTAAAATAAGGAAACTGCTTTGAAGATTTTAATGACAAGGCAGAGAATTGAATTACCGTATTTTATTTTTTTAATGGCATTGGACAAATAATTTTCTCATTAGGGTCAAAATCAATAAAGCCAATGTGAAAGTTGTAAAGAGCTCATTAATAAGATTAATTAGTGTTCTATATTAGCTACATCAGCATATCCATCAGACAGCTGTTGCTAATTGAAATAGCAAAATTCAAGAAAAAAGAAGCTTGCTTTTCTTATTTACCCTCATTGGAATGAAAAATTTACATATAATTGTGCTGACTACTGCTGTTAGTAAAACTTTGTTGTGTACCAAAAGTTGAAGAAATAATTGATTTAAATGGGGAAAAAAAACAGTTTCACATCCAAAGTGCCCATCTTCCTCCCCTCCAGTATAATGACAAAACAGAATACACTTCAAAGCAAATTTAAATTCTTATTAGAAATGATGACGAATATCAACAGCTAAATAATCAGCATTTTCCTCAACATTGAAATCCACTAAAAATCCATAACTACTATCAATCTTTAAAGTTTAGTAATGACTTCTTGTCATAGTGAAAAAGCAGGTTACTTCCATGTACATTAGAACTAACCACTCATTGTGTAAAAAGCAAATTAAACTTTTAAGTGTAAGAAAAAAGAAGCAATCGCCATTAATATACATTGTGGCCATCAAGAAATGGACTTCTCCACACCTTCTATGTGTAGAAGTTACATTGTGTACATGGGTGTTAACCCCTGAGATTAAGAAAATTAATATTCCAAGGTGAGATATAGGACTACCTGGAAAAGTATCACATCGATTTCATGAAGGCTGCATTTTACTATTAAAAGTTTAACTACAAAAGCTGTTCTATTTATTCATAAGGAATTCAACAATGTTGATTTTCATCAATATTTTATGAAACATACTTTGCATTGTTTGGTAAGAAGCCAGCTATTTTGATCCATGTCGTCATGAAACATACACATACTAATGCTTTGTATACTCAGTAGAAAGAAAACATACCATACTACATGGGATTACTGATATAAAGCACAGATTTTAGCCACAAACTCTTATCATCAGACTGTGGAACTGAATATACAGTCTTAAGAACTCTGCCTGTGTCCCCTAACACACCACTTTAGCAACGGGGGAAGGAGAGACTATAAGTTTCCACAAGGTTAGAAGCCATTGCTTAGCAAAAATTAAAACCAAAATATGGAACACTATAACTTGGTTTTTAAAACTACTTCAAAATTTTAATGATTTAGGCCCAATTTACTTTAATACAGACATACAAACAAGACAGAAGCCAAAACCCAATACCTATAATTGAACTTGCTTCAAACCCACCCCTACCTCCCACAAACAGGCATTCGCTTCCATCCCAAATCAACCTAAAACAAATTATAAAAAGTATCTTTTCTTCTTGACTTCTCTTATTCCTCTTTTCCAGTGTATTTTGCATTTTATCACACCATTGGCTACAGTCTTAAAACAAGTACCTGCTTAAGCCCCAAAGTCTCAAGAGTATTGTAAAATCAGCTCATTAAAGACTTCGAAGAAAAACCCAAAACTATCCTATATCTATCTACATCCTTGTGCGCCTGAGAAAGGGTTGCATGCCTTACCAGTCCTCCTGGGATCTTTTCTTCAGATAGTACTCACCTGCTGTTCCCCGGGCTCCGGAGATTTCACCAGGTGTTTATCCTTGTACAGAGACCAGAGACCGATATTGGGCAGGAAAATTAAAGCCACCATGAATAATAAAGTCATCTGAAGAACTCTCTTCTGTTTCCTCTTCATGGCAAATGGTAACAGAGGGGAAAAGTTAAAGGAGATGGTTCCCTGGCTGCTTCTTGGCTTTAGTGCCAAAGTCCTTTCCTCTCCCCTGCGAAGCACCAGAAACTGAGGGGAAGCTACAAACTTTTGTTGCGTGCTCAGCACCAATCTGCAGGATTCAGAGGGAGTTGGCCATCTGCAGAACAAACGCACAGTTACTTTTCCCCAGAAAACTATGACGAAGGCATTATCTATTGGCTTAGAAATAAATGACTCAACTGAGGAAATCATTAAGCCTATTGACGTCCATTAATACAAAGCAATGGAGTAAATAAGATCGTTTTATAGACTAAAGTTAAGTTATGAAAAAGGCAACAGCATGCTAGATCCTTCAGAGCTGCTCTTTCTGGTGTTCTTGTTTGCCCACCATCCCCCCTCAGTATGGGGGTCTGGGTTGGGGAGGAGCACGTTAGGACAGAGAACGGATTGACTGAGAGGGAGTGACTTGTCCCCATCAAGTGTCAGGAAGAAAAGTGTCCGCTTTTGACATTAGAACATCACCTTCCTCGTCTTCCCCGAACATCTCCGCCAGTGCTCCCCTGGGGATAACCCACCTGAACTCAAGTTCTCCTCCCTCCGGAGCCAGCTTGCCAGCGGACTCCGCGGGGATCCGGAGACCCGGTGTCCAGGGCACAACTGCTGTTTGGAGAGAGAGGTCCACAAACTCCCGGAGCCTCCGGCGCTGCCCAAAGGCTGCTGGCTCCTCGGCAGGCAGAGGCTGCGCGACCCGGGAACCCGGCGGAGAGGAGGCTACAGATGTCAGCCGAGTCCAGCCTGGAAGTGCAGGCGCCGCGCCGTCCCTTCCCCGCGCAGCCCCCGGAATGAGATCCGCCGCCGAGCGCGCGCTCTGCCCATCAATCTCGTCCCTCGCTCGGGTGACGCTCTGGCGCTCCGCTCTTCATGTTACCATGCTTTTCCGGCGGCGGAGCGCGCCCAGAGGAGCATCACGAGCACCTAAAAGGCAGGACTTTAAAACCTCCTCTTCAAAGGGAGGGACGACAGGCGGCGAGGCTCCGGACGCGGGCGAGGGCTCCGGGGCTGAGCGAGGCGGGAGGCGCTGCGCTCCCGGCTGTCGCCTGCCTTGCGCGGAGGCGACACTGCTGCCGACCACGTGCGGGCGCCCGGAGGCCGGCAGGGGAGGGCGGGACACCGCGGGGCGGGCGATGCCCGGCTTCCAGATGCTATATAAACAAACCCAGACGCCAGGAGGAAGAGCAGGGCAAAGACGCGGCGGGAGGAGGGTTTGGAGCTCGCAGACCGCGCCGATCCTCTCCGTTTCTGCCAGGGCTTTTCGGGGCAACCTCGGCCCGAAGGGGACAGTGGATCCCCAGTGATCTCACCCAAAAGGCGCCAGGCCAGAGATTCCGGTGGAAAGCTCGCCGTGTGCCCTCCAGTTCGCCCGGGATTCCTCCATGGTGCCGGTGGGAGCGCTGCGAGCCCGGAGCGGTGGCGACAGGAGGTGGAGGCGACCTGGGGCCCGACCCGTCCCACCGAGAAGGGCACCCCCGGCTAGCTGCCCAGGCCAGGTATGTGGTGGGGAAGGAAGAGAAAGAGGATCCCGGAGCGAAGCAGGGTTCTCCGGGAGCAGCCGGTAGAAGACACCGTGAGACTGGCAGCTGTACTTGGGTCCGCAAACACCCGGCCCGGCTACCATTTGGCAGCACCAGCCGCCTCTTTGCACGCCTGCACTCCGCGCTCCTTACCACTGCAAGAGGTACCTGGCCCTCAGATGTCGCTCACACGGCCCTCAGTGGCCAGGAAACGTGAGGATGGAGATAAGTCTCGGGCAGATGGGACTCCCCTCCCCCCGACAGCCTGCTGCGCCAGCGCCCCACCGCACACGCACGAACCTGTGGCAGCCTCTCCGAGGATCCAGCCTGCCAGCACCTGTGAGCGCTCGCCGGACACCCTCGGAGCGAGGAACCTCGCTGCTGAAGGAAAGGAGACTCAGCTGCGCGGTGCCTGCTGCTCAGCCTGTCTAGAGCCAGAGGCACGCCATGGTCATCTCTTTGTTACAAACTAGACATGATGCCTAGAAGCCTGGGATGGATAAAACTGTAGATTCCAGACGGTATTTTTTCCTTTCTTTCTTGTTTTTCTCCATCTCTCTTCCTCTCTCCTTTTCTCCTCTCCTCTCTCCCACCCCTTTCCACTCTTTCACTTAAGAGTCTCACCTGAGAAGGACATAATTGAGTGTGAAGAGTTGTGCTTTCGACTCTTCACATGAGGAATTTAAAATGGACTTGAACAATAGATTGACTGTATGACCTGATGAATAAAGTGGTGTGATACTTGTTTTTCTGTGAGTTGATTCTATTTCAAAGGAGTATAAACACAGATTTAATAAATGCTTTTGAATGTATCCTTTCTATAAAAACATTTACCTTTAAATTTTGCACACGTGCATTTTAAGAACCTAGAGAGGAAGGGATTTAGTTCTTCGTCCTCCCCCCACACACACATTTGTACTCTGAGTTTTTCCTATCCTCCTTTTTCTAAGTGCAATTCTGATACACAGAAAGACATATGAATTCTGGGAAGCAATAGGACAAGGAGAGTTTTTCTGGGATGGTCAGTTCTCAAGGAAAAAACTTTGAAAATAATTGAAATATATTGGAGATAAATTTCCTGTCTTATGAGTGCAGTGACTGATGACATGAAAAGGCAAAAAGAACCATAAAAGTACACTTGGAATTGAAAAGTTAAAATCCCTTATATTTTAAAATCATTTATACCTTTAAAAATCCTGAATCAGAAATAGACATACTGTCATTCTATTTGCTAAATCCAGGATCTTTCATCATTGATGCCCTAATGTTTTGGGTAGAGGTGCACGGAACATTATTAATAAAAGTGAATGGATGTAACCATTAGTTCTCCTACCAAGGACATGCAGAATACCTAGCAGAAACTGGGAGAAAATTACGTTCACTTCTACTTTTACAATGCAGCTCCAGACCATCACTTTTGCTTTTTCTCCCACCTACTGAATTTATTTGTTTTTGACTTAGAGAATAATATCCCTTTTTCCTTCAAGTTGGTCTTCTCTTACAATTCCACGTGTAACTACCAACTGAGGACACTATAAGAAAACTTGGTATTGTAGATTGAATTTACAAAGAAAAAACTGTGATAGTTTCAATCCAACTTAAATACTTATCTAGACATGGGCGATCTTTAAATTGGTTATAATATTGGTTTAATCCAAATTCTTATGTTTCACTCCTAAAGATTCCATGTTTATATCTCCATTATGTTATAGTTCAGTCAGCAACCTCAGGTAATCGAGGTCTCACTGTGCCTAGTACTGTGCTAATAACTGTGTGGACATGTATTTATAAAAAGGAACAGCTGCATCTGTAACCTTCAGTATTTTATACTCTGGATGCAAATGCAGCATAAAGACAATTTGAATAAACTACAAAAGCTATTCGTTCTAGCTTTAAATTGAGCCAAGCTCAAGTCCTACCTTAGAAGATGCAGGAGTATATTGCATTGGTTCTTTCTCTGTACTACAAAATTTAGAGACTTAACAACTAATTTGCTATCTCTTATGATTCTGTGCATTAAATGGGCTCAACGGTCATCTAATGCACATGCCAGAGACTAGGGCCTGGGGGTCTGTCTAGGCTGGTAAAGATGGAAAGTAGTAGGCACTGACTGTTAGTTGGAAGATCATCTGAGACATTCAATTATAGCAACTACTCTTCCTCCACATAACCGGTGCACAGGCCTTGAGCTTCTTATAACATGGCAGATGGGATCCACGTGGGAGTGCCCTAAAAACATGTTTCAAGAGGGAGAGATTAAAACGGAAGAAGGCCAAGCTCAGGATTGGCCTTCCACAGTAATCACACCGCCAGCTCGGGCTCAGGGTAGGATGGATGTAGGGGGACAGAATAGACATCTTAAGGAGAGATACGAGGAGGAATGTGTGGGCATCTTTAATGCACTGTAGACAAGCAAAGGCACAGAGACATGAATGCATACAAAGTCCTAATCAGCTTCTCAAGAGGATAGTGGGAAATAGCAAGATGATAATGGAAACAGTTTTCATAGTAGTACTGAATGGAATTCAACTGCTACAAAGATAAAAAAAAAGACTTGCTTTCAGTTCCTTACCTTATTAAAAAAGTGAAAACTCATGATAACATGAATTGAACATAATTTGAAAGAAAATCACTCTTGATTTTATTATATTAACTAATATCAGAAAGTTTCATTAGTACATGTTCATTAGTACAGTAGACTGGTTTAAACCTTCACCTCTGTAAAGACGATGCCTGTTGAAAGTCTTTTGTTTATATAGGAAAGGTCATCAGTGATTATATTTGAAGTATGTGTTTTTAATCTCAAGATTCTAAAGTCTGAAACTGATAAGCATTTGTTATTAAAAATAGCAAGACTTCAAACTACTACAAGGAATATGGGTATTAGTATGGAGAGTTCTCAAAAAAGAAAAACTAAAAATTGCATCCAAGCTAACCATTCCTCTTCTAGGGATTTTCCCCAAAGAGCTAAAGATATCATATTACAGTGACACACACTGAGTCATGTTTATGGAAACAAAAATCACAACAGCTACATCTTGGAGGCAAACTCTATGTCAGTGATAGGGAAACTTTTAAAGCTTTCAATGATGAAAACAGCCCCTGTGGTGCGTGTGCCGTAGGTTTGCCACCACTGCTCTATGTTCACCAACAAATGAATGTACAAAAAATAAAAACATGCAGTACTTACACACCAAGGAGTACTACTCTGCCACAAAGAAGGATAAACTGGAATCACTCGCAGGAAATTGGATGAACCTTGAGACCACAGTGTTAAGTGAAATAAATCAAACACACAAACTAATTTAAATATCGCATGGGTTCTCTTATATGAGAAGCCCAAAATATAAATAAAGAACAAAATAAAAAATAAATAATAGGAAGCAGGGAGACAGATTTTTGTCTAATGAAAAGGGGATTAAGAGATGAAAGGAGGAGGGAAGAAGTGGGAGGGACAAGAGAAGGGACTAAAATAAGGAATTGAGATGTGTTATATACATGTACGAACTCCCCACAAGGAAGGTAAACATTATGGACTGCAAACATGTACTAATGAAACTTTCTGAGTGTGTGTATATATATATATATATATATATATAGTAATTTATCTGTGAAGCGAAGCATTATTTTACCTTCCATCTTAAAATGTTAGCATTTATTTCCATTTGGATAGTAGTGGCTTCTAAATTTTTATGAAAAAATTCACAAAATAGAGCAGAAAGAGGCCGGGGATTTAGCTCAGTGGTTAGAGTGTTTGCCTCGCAAGCACAAGGCCCTGAGTTTGATTCCCGGTACAAAAAAAAAAAAAAAAAAAAAAAAAAAAAAAAAAAAAAAAAAAAAAAAAAAAAAAAAAAAAAAAAAAAAAAACCCTGAACCAATAGAGCAGAAAGATAGTTGTCTACAAATGAAGATACATTTTATACTTTTACCTAAAGACTTTTCTGGAATATAAAAGCACTTAAAAGTTTTAATACAATGTAAATTACTAGGACATGTTATTTTTTATCTATGATTGACTAAGTTCTCTACATTCTAAAAAAAAGTTCTGTAATGAAACAAGAAATATGAATGTGTTAAACAGCAACTTTTTAAATTTTTTTAAATTTTATTTTAATGGTACTTTTTAGATGTACATAGTGATAGCATTCATTTTAGGGGATTTGTATCTGCACAAGACTCATCTTGTTGCTTCTTTTTTTCCCATTCCCCTCCCCCACCCCCTCCTCCCTCCCTATTTACAAAAGCTTTGTTTCCATTTTTTCCTTCCATTTCTTATTTCTCTTGTCCTCTGTTCCGTTCCCCCTTCCTTGTTCCCTTTCCCATTTGGACATTTTCTTCCCTTTCCCAATATTTTTGTTTTTTGTTTTTATTTTTTGAGGCAGGGTCTCCCTAAGTAGTTCAGGCTGGCCTTGAACTCACTGTGTAACTGAAGTTGGCTTCAAACTCACAGCTATCCTCCTGCCTCAGCCTCCCAAGGACTGAGATTGCAGGCATGCAACACCATGCCCAGTTCTAAATAGCAATTTCAATAAAACTAAATTTAAATTATACAATTCATTTCATCTAATTATATTAAGACACAAATTATAGGAATTTTCTTCAATCAACTTACATATTAAAATGCTGGGCTAGGAATTTACCTCAGTGGTTAGAGTGCTTGCCTAGCAAGTGCAAGGCCCTGAGTTTGATCCCCAGCACCAAAAGATAAAAAAATATATATATATAATAAAATAAAATAAAATGTGCAGTTATCTAGTCTCTATCATTCCTGAAATTCTTCATCAAAAGAACTCTGAAAGTTTCTCTTTCTCTCTCTCTCCATAAAAAAATATATATATATATATATATATATGCAAGTGCTGTTGGGAAGAAGACATGAAGTTAAACATTTTTATGAACTTTTCAGCATGATGAAGGAGTTAAAAGGTGATTGCAACTAAATGTGGTACAAATTAAAAAATTATAATAGCTAAAAGAGAATATTGTGTATTTGGTCTAAATGTTCTCTACCTAGGCAAGATCTTTACCTTATGGAATTTAAATACTCAAATTTATCTTTGTTAACAGAATATACTCTGATTCAAAAATATAGTTTCCTTGGAGATTGCTTTAGCACTAAGATCCCCTATAAAAAAACTGCAGATGCTCAACTCCCTTATACAAAACAATGTAGTATTTGCTTATAATCTGTATCAGTTACTTTTCTTGAATCAATGATTTGGAAGAGAGCAGATTAAATACAGAACACTTACAAATTACAACATTCACACAGAAGCCAAAT
>PVJO010020293.1:0-32305 GCA_004026905.1 Hystrix cristata | reverse complement strand
AGTAAGTGAAAAATAAAAATCAATAACAGAAGCCACCATGACAGCTTTGGTAATACTCTATGACAATTTACTAAATATATATTTTGCCAGCTATTTCAAAAGTGTTATCTCATTTTTTCTTCAGTCCTCATAACAACTCTCTGAGATAGAAACTACTATTCTTCTTTCGCAAGTGAAACTAAAATCCTGTGATTTTTTTTGACAAAAATAGTCAAACATTCACCGGGTTAGCCAGATCCTTGCCACTGTTACATACTTAAACAGAAGTGTCCAGTGGAGATATCTTGCATAAAGCTATTGCTCTGTCATGTTGAGGATTATCAGTGCTTTCTTTACTCATGGAAATAGAGTAATATGGTTTTTAAGTATAATTCCAGAAACCTCAGAACCAGTGCAGAAGACTCATTTTTATATTCCTCAAGAACAATTCTTACCCCCAAAATCTGTTTTGGTCAGAAATTATCCAAAGAATCAGAACTCGTAAATATATGTGCACATTTTCCTCTAATCTGGTCCCAATTCTGTAGGGCAGGCTAGCTGACTGGAGCCGGGGAGGAGCCAGTCCTGCTCAGCTGCCATGGCAGTCCCCCTTCTAGAGTCCTGGGTTATTTTTTTCTTGGAAGCACTTCACCTTATTGGACAAGACCCACCACATCATGGAACATAATCTCTTCTACTCAAAGATCAATGATATAAATGTTAATCTCATCTAAAAATACATTCACAGAAATATTTAGACTCAAGTTTTTCACCAGGTACCTGAGTCCTGTGGCCTCGCCAAACATAACATAAAAGTCACAGTCTTTGACAGCAAAGCTTACTTGCTACGAGTCCCCAGAGTCACATGCTCAGAATTATCTGCCCAATGGGTGGAAGGCTAAGGTAGTAGCCACCGGCCGCCTCCACCATACGCCAATGGTTGAAGTTCACTCTCGGGCACATTAGGCGTCCTGTCTTTCTTGGCTACACTTCATGCTGGGCTAAATAGTTTCTTGTTGCATTGGAGGTGTGTCTAGATGAAATTTATAAAGACTCCAGTGCATCGAGGTTGCAGGGCATTGTCCTTAAATGCTGCGGCTGTAACTGGTAGTATACAGAGATGTGACCTCCAGTGTTCCCAAATTCATATTCCCAGCCCTAAAACCTAAGAAAGGAAGTGAAAGACCTCTACAAAGAAAGCTACAGTACTCTGAATAAGGAGATTGAAGAGGACATCAGAAAATGGAAAGGCATCCTCTGTTCCTGAATAGGTGGAAACAATACTGGCAAAATGGCTATACCCCCCAAACTGTTATACAGATTCAATGCAGTCCCACTCAAAGCGCCAGTAGAATACTTTACGGATCTAGAGAAAAATAATCCTGAAATTCAATGTGGAACCAGAAGAGCCCCAGAATACCAAAAGCAATCTTGGACAACAAGAACAAACAAAAGGGCTTATGGTACCCAAATTCAAGTTATACTACAGAGCAATAGTGATAAAAGTGGCATGGTACTGGGACAAAGACAGATACCTGGGTTGATGGAATGGAATAGAGGATGCAGAAAGATCCCAGGTAACACTTATGTATTTGACTTCTAACAAACGGCCAAAAACATATGTTGGAGGAAAGATAGCCTATGTAACAAGTGGTGTTGGGAAAACCAGATAACTGTTTGCAGAAGGCTGGAACTGGATCCATGTCTCTCACTGTGTACTAAATTAAAATCAAAAGAGGTCAAAGATCTGGACACTAAAACAGAAATATTAAACTTACCAGAAGATAAATTAGGTAAAACACTTGAAGCTAGGGGTGTAGGAAAGTATTTTCTAAACTTAACCATAATTGCAGAAGAAATAACAGCAAGAATCAACAAATTGTACTGTATTATATAAGACTAATAAGCTTCTGTACAGAACAGAAGTTAATTAGTAGAGTGAAGAAACAATCTACAGAATGAAAAAAATGTTGCTAACCACTCTTGAGACAGAAGACTGAGATCTAGAATATATAAAGAACACACAAAAAATTAGACCACTTAAAATTAAAGACCCAGTCAAGGGCTGGGGATTTAGCTCAGTGATTAGAGTGCTTGCCTTGCAAGCACAAGGGCCTGAGTTCGATCCCCGGCACCACAAAACAAACAAACAAACAAACAAAAACAAACAAACAAACAAAAGACCCAGTCAAGGAATGAGCAAGTGAAATGACCATATATTTCACAGAGGAAGAAGTACAAATAGCCAACAGATAAGTGGAAAAAATGTGCAACATCTCTGACTATGAGTTCAAGGTCAGCCCAGGTTATATGGTGAGAGCCTGTCTCAAAAATCCAATAGATATACATATGCATAATGTGTAATATATAATACAAAAATTATAATATATGGTTCATAAATTTATTTGTACTTTATACCTGTCTTCATTCCTGATTTCTAAAAATGAGAGTAGTACACAATACATAAATTAGATTTGCAATAGTTGTTGAGTAAAATAATTATTAGATTTAGATATATGTATTCAGCGATAAACAGGAAAATTGAATTATAGTAGCCTATGTATATATGACATTATTATAAAAATGATTCTATTTTTAAAATATTCTGGATATTTCAAAATAATTTGAGTATGTAGCTACCTGAATAAATTATGGCTGGAAAAATATGTACCACATAAAATTTTATTGATAGTCATATTCTTAATTTATATAGATAATAAACTTATAATTTCTTTCTCCTGAATTTTATCACATGAGAGTTTAAAGAATTTATGTTGGTAAAGTGCCATAATGCTGTTTAGACACACATTATGTATTTTTTTAAATTTTATTTTAATGGTACATTTTAGATGTACATAATGATAACATTTATCACAGGGAATTTGTACCTGTACATGACATATCTTGTTGCTTCTTTTTTTCCCATTCCCCTCCCCCACCCCCTCCTCCCTCCCTATTTACAAAAGATTTGTTTCCATTTTTTCCTTCCATTTCTTATTTCTCTTGTCCCTCTGTTCCTTTCCCCCTCCCTTGTTCCCTTTCCCATTTGGACATTTTCTTCCTTTTCCCAATATAATACATTTTAATCTTTATTTACACTTCAGTTTCTCACACCAGAGAAACTATGCGGTATTTAAACATGTGTGTCCGATTTATTTCACTTAAGAGTATGGGCTCAAGATGCATCCATTTACCTAGAAATATCTCAAGCTTATCATTCTTTATGGCAGAGTAGTATTCCATTGTATAAAAAGAACACATTTTCTTAATCCATTCTGCTGTTGATGGGCATTTGGGCTGCTTCCACGTTTTAGCTATTACAAACTGTGCTGCTATAAACATGGGTGTGCATATATCCCTGCTGTATAATGATTTTAATTCTTTGGGGAAGATACCAAGAAGTGGAACAGCTGGGTCAAATGCAATCTCTAGTCCTAGTTCCCTGAGGAATCTCCACACTGATTTCCATAGCAGTTGCACCCGTCTACATTCCCACCAACTTGGTTTTGTAATTTTAAACATACAGGACTTCTTGGCATATATATTTTGAACATTTTATACTAATATCTTTTATTTTTATTGTTTTTATTCTTAGCAGAATTTCTTCTTATTCTGTACTTGACTTCTTCATATTCAAGTGTGTGGCATTTTAGTCTCCAGGCAATGCAGCCTCAACAAGTATCCGTTTAATATGTTTAATTAAATGACAATAGTTAACCCTGAAACTTAAAGCCAATTCTATTCCAGGATCTAAACTAACTAGAACCCAAAAGTATTTTTCAGCCTTGACAATACCTCCTGAATTTATAGCTTACTGTTTGGTGGCCCTAAGGAGCAGGTAAGAGTGCTGTGAATGTTTAATTTTAAAGTCAAAGAAAGAGCGGAGGCTATTATACTTAACCTTGAAATATAAAGCATAAAATAATTGTTATTTTATTGACAATTGGCTTATAGTTTTTATACAAATATGTGCTGACTAACTGAATGAATAAGACCAAAAAAAAAAAAAAATAATAAAATCAGTCTTTGGCCTTTGAGTGTTCCAAATACCATGCTTTCCTCTCTCACAAATTTGACTTTTAGAGAAGTTAGACAAGTATTCTCAAACTTATTTTCAAATTTCTGGCTTTCCTTTCAGAAATTTATAAAATCAACTGCAGTCTCCCAATTTTGAGGTTAATTTCATGGCCGATTTTAGCCTATTTTTTATATGAAGACTTCTCACTATTTTAACTATATAAATTTAGACAGGACAGTTTTATACACATTTCTATACATTTCTCAAGCTCAGTCAAATATCTTCTCATTATTATTTCTTAAAGTTTTTCGTAAATTCTCTTCTTTCATGAGGACTTTCTCATTATATCCTCTACTTCACTAACATTTTTCTTCCAAGGAGGTATAAAGTCTGAGTAAATTATCAAGAGGATGCCATACTGCAGAGTCACCTTTTCATGTATCATGTCTCGTTCTAGACACATACAAAGTCTGATTTCTGTTATCATTCCACATCTTCTTTGCTTCACTTCATTTCAGGTCCTATTTGATCATTAAGTGTTTCAATATTATTTCCCTCTAGGCACAATCATTCTCTCAAATTGAATTTCTTTCTCCTTTTTTCAAACCAAGGAGTGAAACCGATAGGTTTGAACACCCCTAGATGCTATCTTCAGCTTCACGGTGTAGCATCACCACTACCCTACATCTGCACAACACCATCCTGCACAAATCTGCCTCTCCATGTGTCGCGTCCCGCGAGGAGATTACAATGGCCTTGAATTTGGAACTCAGTCACAGATTCCCTGGAGACATTCCACAAGAAAAAAAACCTGCTCGAGCCAAAATTTGAATCTTTGCCTAGAGCTACCCCACTGCAGAGAGAAATATAATGAAGACGAAAGCACAAGCCCCCAATTTTTTTTTAAATCCTTTGAGGAGTTTTTCCTGTTCTCTTTGTTGTGAGTCTTTTCTGTTGTTACTGGCAGTCGCCAGATAGGTTTTATTTTTAAATTTACATACTTTATTTTGTGGCAGTGCTGGCTATTGCATTATAGTCAATGCCAGTTCTTCTTCCTTTAAAGTAAAAATGTTTGGTACTTCCTTAAATTGTTTAAGGATCAGAGACTAAATAAAACCATACACTGGGAAAAGGGAAAAATTTATATATTTCTATCAGCCTAAAATTGAAAGAAAAGAATTGGATGTGGTTGATTAAAGGGAATCTTTGAATCTAGTAATATCATTCTTTGAATCAAAGAAAGTGGATAAACACTGCTTCCAATATGTTGGCAATTAGTGAGATCTAGAAGAAGATAAGTTTGTGAAAAAGGTTGAACAATACACAGAAGACAGATAACTCGAAAAACATGGCTCATACAGTCCAGAATCTAAATTGCTTCCTTACCACCACATGCACAGTGGGCAGAAAGTATGGAAGAGGAAGGGAATTGACATTGAGAAAGTTATTTAATAATGATGAAGCATTGAACTTTCAAATGTAAACAAAAACCCACTGTGTAAAAATTGTAGTTTATTTGAATACCTTAATATATTAATATTCATCAGTAATGAAGATATTTATTGTTCAGTGTATACAATTTTCAATAATATTATTAGGATGAGCTCTTTTGTGTGCACAACTTATTATCTGAGTCTCAGATAGAATAAATGTATGAGTAAACTGGCTTCTTATTATGTCCTTCTAGGACTGAAAATGATTGCTTTTCAATCTATTCAGTCCGTTGGTCAATAACAAAAAACAGTCTTCAATTCTCTTTCTCGTCTTCATTTAGATACAGTCTTACAGCAATTTCAGAATTTCAGAACCTATTTCACACGGAAAAGAGAGTCATCAGCCCCTAAATAGTAATGAAATTGTAATAAAATCAAACCTTAAAAAGCATATGTACATCTCTACAAATACTTTTCACCTTTGTCTTCACCTACTCTTCAAAAACGTTCACTGCCTCGAAAGACATTTTTTTTTCCCTTTCAGAACTCAGATGCTTATCTGACTCACAAACATAAAACCAATTTTTTCCCTCCTTTGAATTGCCATTTCTTTTCTATTGTCCTTAGTATTTTCACCATATATGACTTTTTAATTTTATTGAAGTATAACTACTACTAATAGTAGAAATAAAAATGTACTTATATTTTCCAAAATAATGGGAAAGAACAAAGGGCTTGATGGGGCATGTTGAATCGCGGGACATCTTGAAGATCTGGGACAGACAAATAGAAAGAGCGAGCTGGAGATCTAATCCAAAAGGGCCACCAGCCTTGGTAGAAGGAACCAGCAAGTGATTTTCATTGTGTTGCCCTGTGCATTCTCCAGTATTTTAAAAATTATGAGAAAACAGAAAAGTTAAAAGTGCTTCTGCAACAGAGCGTGGAGAATAATGATGAGCCCTCTCTATGTGCTGTGCAGATTTTCTCCCGGAAAGAGTACAGGGTGTGAACACTGCTTGGAAACAATGAGGTTTTCATCTGAAAGAACTGAACAGCATTTCTTAGATAAGAGTTTTGTGCGATTTTAATAAAATTTTGTAATTTAGTGGTGTATTGATCCACAATAGTCTCCTTGGTTCAAAGATCACTTTTATAATAACAAAATGCAAACAAAAACTCCTTTCAGGATTTGCTCTCCTGACCTCTGGATACTATCTTCCTCAGTCTCTAATTATTTTAGAGTTAATCAAGGAAAAGTGGTTCTTTCTAAAACTTTTGATTGTGGCTCAGTGTCTGAACACACACTGCTGATCGCGCTACTTCATCTGGAAAGGAGAAAGCTTAATTATACTTCATAAGCATTTCTAAAATTATTTTAATCAATTGGTGATTAACCAAATTTTATTCCTTTGAAGAAGAGGTGAAAAGTAATTTACATGATTTCCAAACAGTCAAAGAACTTTAGTGTGTGTGAAATGAATATATTTTTAAATGGAAATACCACTAAACTTTGATTATCATAAAATTGTAAAAGACTTATTATGCTACCTTTGAATTAATCAAAATAGGTCACATGTTTTCCTTTTGAAAATAACTTCCTACAAGGAGGAAGACTTTCTGATTTGTTCCTAAATTAACAGTCAGACATCTTTATGTACTCCTTCGGTTTGTTGAAGGAGTATCAGGTTAGGGTCTGCAGCAACTAAACACAAGTTTGGTGAAAAAACTTAAGCTCTTATATCCAGCCTAGCTATGTCTTTCATTAATTAACACAATTATCTACAACTAAATTTTAGAAATCACAATTTTCTTTAACAATATGTATCTGCAACTTTACACAGAAACATACCACACAATAAACCATAAAAGAAAATCTCAAGAAGGTAAAGAAATGCAGTGAATCATTTGCTCAAAGTGATGGAGAGAAAAACAAAACTTCACGGATATGATATGATATAAATGGGTTTAAGGTAAATGTACCTGACTTTCAATACTCTCTGGCATTTTCAATTTTCTTTATAAATGGAATTTTCTAAAATAGTTTTTAAATTTTATTTTTAATAAGCAGGCATTAATAACTTTAATATATGAGAGAAAATGTGTTGGTACTTGTCTTTCAATGTCTGGCTTATTTCGAAACATAATATTCTTCAATTCCCATTCTTTTTTATGAATTAATATTTCATGCTGTATATGCACCATATTTTCTTTATCTATTCTTCTACTGATAGGTACTGAGATTGATTCAACATCATAAGTACTATGAATAGTTCAACAATAATTACGGCCTTGTAGGTAACTTTCAGGAATGCTGTTGTCATTTTCTTTGGATATATAGCCAGAATTGGGATACATGAATTATATGAGAGATTTATTTTTAGGTTTTTGAGGGATTTCCGTACTGTTTTATGATTATACTAACACAACTGATAATACTGTACTAGTTTACACTCCCACAAAAAGTTGATGAGGCTTCCTTCTTTCTATATCTTCACCAATATTTGTTACTTTTTTATTTTATCTATTTAATCATTCATTCATTTATTCTTTTAATTATCTATTATTTAATGTCCTTTCTAACTGGGGTAAGATAATATTTCTTTAATTTACATGATGGGTAATGATATTGAGAATGTTGTTTATATATTTATTGGCCATTTGTAAATCTCATTTTTCAGTGTCTATTCAGATCACGTTACCATTTTTAATTGTATAACTTTTTTGTTGCTTTTAAATATTTTGACTTCCTTTTATATTCTGGATATTAATTTTCAGTCAGATAAAGAGTTACCAAATATCTTCTCCCATTTTCTGGGTTGTCTCTTCATTTGTTTTTCCTAAGCAGTGCAGAAGCTTTTTAGTAGGACTAATTCAATCTATTTTCTTCTTTTGTTTTCTGTGCTTATGGGTTCCCATAAAATTTGCCTAAACCATTATTGTAAAATATTTTCCCTTTTTTCTTCTTCCATTAGTTTCCTGTCTGAAAGTTCAGTCTTTGATCCATTTTGAGTAGATTTTCATAGAACTTGAAAGATACAGTCAAACGTCAATTTCATCATGTGGATTCAGTTTTGATAGCATCAGTGTTTGAGAGGGTACCTTTATCCAGTGTGTGTTTTTGCACCTTTATAGAGAATCTGTTGGCCACACATATGTGGCCACATCTATATTCTCTTTCATCAGTTTTTATGTCTGCTTTTGTGCTGGAACCTGCTGTTTTGATTGCCATCACTCCATAGTATGTCTGTGATACCAACTGTAATATTTCCTTTTCCATCCTCACTTTTATTAATTTGAGAGGCCTTTCTAGTCTGGAGTTTCCACTGTCTTTCTTAGGTATTCTGGTAGACTTATTATTGTGATCAGCTTGAGCAGGAAGGCCCAGCTGGGCTGAGTTGGTGTGGTTCTGGGCATAGAGGATCCACCTGAGAATTGTTGCTGACGCAACATAAAGGAGAATGGGAGCAGAAGATAGGAGCTGGCTGTTTCCCAGGAGAAGCTCTGCTGTGGCTGGTTCTCCCAAAGGGCACTCAGCCGTTCTCGTTGCAGAAAGAGCTGGGGCCTTTGCTGTTGTCGGGGATGGCTGCTGTTCCCTTCGGGGGAGCTCTAATCTTTTCTTCATCTTTTCTGTGAGTGTCGTACCCTGGATCCAGTATAGATTTCTTCAGCCTTTTAGTGGAGATACGGATGTACATGGGATATTGTGGTGGACTCTCAGCCCTTGATTGGATCTTTGGGGTCTCCAGTGCATAGACAGATGTTCTGCACTCTTCCTTCATTTGTCTTCTGTGTGTGAATGTTGTAGCTTGTATTCATCCTGTATTAAATCTGCTCCCTTGCAAAACATTAACTCTAAAAAAGTAACTAATAGAGATATTTTAAATATTCATTGTAAATATCTTTTGCTTAAATTTATTTTTCTTCATTTTTTAGTGTTTGAAGGAGCTATTGTGACTGAGATTATCCTCATACTTTCTCAATGGTCTCATGATTGTGAAAAATGCTATTCATTTTATATATTAATATTATATCCTGCAACAGTCATAAATTTCATCATTAGTTTTAAGAGTTTTTTTGTGAAGTATTGAGATTTTTCTATATGTAGTTTCATATCACCTCTAAACAGGGACAATTTGGCTTTCTATCTATATTCCTTTTATTTATTTCCTTGTTTAATTACTCTGGCTGAAATTTCTGATTTGGTATTGAATAAGAACAGTGAGAATAAATGCCCTTATTTTGTTTCACAACTTACGGGAAAGACTTTTAACTCTTCTCTATTCAGTAAAATGTTGACTGTGATTTGGTCATATTTAGCCTTCATTATGTTGAGATATTTTCCTTCAGTCTTAGTTACTTTTCTTGTTGCTGGAACAAAATACCTGATACTCACAAATTAAGGCTCCCAGTTTGTAGAAGTTTTAGTCCATAGTAGCTGGCTCCAAGACAGGGTGGCATGGCAGAGGGCCACCACAGGAGAGAAACAGTCCAAGGCATGGCAGGGCAGGCAGAAGGCAGCAAGCAGTGAAGTAGTGATCTGCAGCAGCAGCAGCAATAGCAACCAAGCAAACTAGTCTGCATTTACAGTGTTTTGCCCAGGGTACATGCACTTTAGGTGGTGCCACCTACAACCAGTGTGGGGCACCTTTAATCCCAGCATCACACCCTAGATCCAGCCTGCTCTGAAAAGCCTCACTTATGAATGTGTGAGGTTTTGGGGGCACATTTGATAGAAGCCATAACACCTTCTATATCTGATTTGTTTAGTGTTTTGACCATGAAGGGATATTGAATTTTATCAAATGGTTGCTCTTTATCTATTGATCTAACCATATTATTTTACCCTTCATTTTGTTGATGTGATTTATCACATTTATTGATTTTTATAAATTGAGCCATTCTTGTACTGTATTACTGGAGTAAATCCAAATTGATCATGGTGGATAAATTTTCGTGCTACTGGATTCAATTTGCTACTATTGTGCTGAGAATTTTTTAATCGATGTTCATAAGAGATGCTGCCCAGTATTTTTCTATTTTTGTCATGTATTTTCCTGATTTGGGTATTAAGGTAATGCTGGTATTGTAGAATGAGTTTTGAAATGTTCTTTCCCATCTGATTTCTTGGGATACTTTGAAAGAACTGGTTTTAGTTCTTCTGTACATATTTGATAGAATTTAGCAGTGAAGCTACCTGGTCCTAGACTTTACTTTCATGGGCGACTAGTGCTAATTCATTGCACTACTCATTATTCATCTATTTAGATTTTCTGTTTTCATTTTTCAATTTTGTTTCAATTATATATATCAAGAAATACATTTCTTCTGGGTTTTTCAATTTGTTAGCATGCAGTTGTTAAGAGCAGTTTCTAATGACTATTTTATCAGTTACATGCCTTCTGTTACATATCTAATTTTATTTATTTGACTCTTATTTTCTTGGTCTAAATAAAGATTTACTAATCTTGTTTATCTTTCATAGAAAACAACTTTTTGTTTTACTGACTTTTTAAAAAAACTATTTAGTCTCTATTTCATTATTTCTGCTCTGATATTTGTTATTGTTTTTCTTTTGCCAATTTTAGGTTTGAATTGTTGTTGCTTTCCTAGGTCTTTGAGCAGTGTTATGCCACAATTTATTTGAAATCTTTCTTTGTTTTATTTTGTTTTCGGCACGTATTACTATAAATGTCCTTGTTAGTACTGCTTTTACAACAGCCCATAAATTTTGGTACGTTGTGTTTTCATTATATTTACTCCCAGGAATTTAAATTTCTAAAATATTTGTATTAGTACATATTTGTAGTGCATAATAATTATATTCATCTTCGACAGTTAGAACAAGGACATGACACATATTAATTCTTTTTACTTACCCTCTTTCATGCTCCCTTCATTTCTAACTTCAACAAATGTTTAAATGCTTGTTTAGATATGATCAGGGACCTATTTATAATATTTTTATGTCCCCATTGATTTGTGTATTTTCTGAAAAATGTTTTTGTTGTTACTTCCTATTTTTATTTCACTCTTTGACTTTGTCTTCTATTAATTTGTTGAGACTTGTTTTATGACCCGATATATTCCTATCACAAAGATTGTTCCACGTACTGAAAGAAGAATGTATATTCTGTATTCATTGGATAAAATACCCTGTAAATGTTTGTTAAGTCCATTTGAACCATAATATAATTCTGTTATTTGTCATCAATTATCTCCCTGAATCACCTACCCTGTGACGGAATTATGGTGTTAATTCTCCCAGTATGTTGGATCCTCTTTCTCCTTTCCCTTTAGATCTGTTAATGTTTATGTTGTGAAACTGAGCTCTCTGGCATTGAGGTGCATATACATTTACAACTGTTACACTTTTTGTTCAGTTGAAACCTTGGTCATCATATAATGATCTCTGTATCTTTTTAAAGTTTTTGTCTTTAAGTTTATTTTCTTCTGATGTAAGAACAGTTACTCTTGTTTCCTTTGGTTTCTCTTTACATGGAATATTTTTTCATACCTTTATTTTCAATTTTGTTTGTGCTTGTGAAGTGAGATTCACGTGTGCAACATATAATTAAGTCTTGTTTTTCATCCAATCAGCCAGTCTGCAAATTTCAGTTGGGGACTTTAGATTTAAGATTATTAATGTAAGGAGTTACTTCTGTCATTTTTTTTTAAATGTCTTCAAGTTTTGAATACTATTTCTTCTATTCTTCCTCTCTTGTTGCTCATGTTTGTGGGTTGGTAAATAATAGTACTGATAACTTTAAATTCCTTTCTGTTTCTCTTTAATGTGTCTAATTTACCAAGGAGTTTTATATTTTCATGTATTTTCATAATGGCAGTTATCTTTCTTTGCTTTAAATATAAGACTACCTTAAATTGTCTTTTCTAAAACCTGTCTAGTAGTGATGAATTCCCTCAGTTTTGGTTATTATTAAAAAAACTTTGTTTTTTTCTTTTTTCTTTTTTTTTTTTCTAATGGACAGCTTATTTTTCCAAATGGACAGTTTTATTGGACACCTTTATTGTATCTTTATTGACTTTTTTCCCCAAAATATGGAATACGACATCCCATTTCCTTCTGACCTATAAGATTACTATTAAAAAAAAATTAATTTAATGGGGACTCCCCTAAATGTTATTTTGCAATTTTTTGTTGCAGATTTTAGAGTTATCTTTGTCTTGTTCTTTTAACACTTTGACCACAATATGTAAAGGAAGGATCTTTTCTGATAATTTCTGTTTTGTCCTATAGGATTCTTGCAACTGGATGTCCATATTTTTCTCAAATGTAAAGAAATTATCGGATATTATTTCATTGAATACATCTTCTCTTTTTTCTTAACTTCTGGTTACTCTAAAATGCAAATACTTGTTCCTATAATTATGTACCGGAAGTCTTAAAGTATTCACTTTTCTTCATCTGACTGGAATCAGGATTCTCATTTTCAAGTTCAGACATTGTTTTCTTCTCTTGATCTACTTTGCATTGAGTCTTTCAACTTTATTATTCTATTTGCCTTACTGGGATTTTCATTTTCAAGATTTTTCTTTGGTTCTTTCTCAAGCCATTTCCTTCTGCTGAACTCCTCCGTCATATAATGTATTGTGTTCTTAATTTTAACTGTCATATTGTGTTGGATTTCATGGAGCGTCTTTCTAATATTTTTTTGTTGTCGTTGTTGTTTCTTTTCTTTTTTGTTTTTGTACATCTCCATTGCTGTGGATCAAAGCAGGGTCCTCGTGCATGCGAGGCAAGCACTCTACCACTGAGGTACATCATTCATTTATCATTCATTCTTCATCATTCATTTAATCCATATGATTTTCCCTCTCTCTCTTTCCCTTCCTCCCTCCTCGCCTCCCTCCCCACCCCTCTTGTTTTCTTTTCCTTTTCCATGGTACTAGGGATTTAATCCATGGCCTTCACATTGAACTACATCCCTACCTTTCCTTATTTTATTTTATTGTACTTATTTTAAAACAGGCTCTCACTAAGCACTAAGTTGCCAGGCCAGGCTTATAATTGGGATGCGGCTGCCTCAGCCTTCTAGAGTTCTGGGCTAACAAGAGTGCATCGCCACACGCTGATCAGTATCATCTTCTTTGGCTGGTGTTGTTAGATAGTTATTGTATTCTTTGAAGGTTTTATGATACTTTGCTTTTTTCTTGTTTCTGTGCCCATGTGTTGAGATTCGCAAATTTTGTAGATCATTTTTCTTTGCCTCTTTATAGATTGGCCTTTATAAATGGAAACTTTGTAAACGTTTTTCACCTAATAGTGTGCTTGGGGTGTTAGTGTGATTTGGGCTTATCAGTCTGGTGTGCAATATTCGCTTTGTTTCCAGCTGGGCACCATAGCGTAGTCTTCTTACAACCTCTTTGGCTCTACTTAGTGGTTATGGAAAAGGGTCGTGAGGTAAAGTCAAAAGAAACTTACTATCTCCAGATGCTGCACAGAGGTAGGGACACTCTCATGTCTCAGGCTGGTGTGTCACATGCCATAGTGGGTGTGGGCCGCCCATTCTGAGCCCACGCCAATGCCTGGAATGGTGGAATGAGTCAGGTGGTCGACATTTGTTTCCTCGGGTTGAGGTGAGTTCTATGGCTGGCAATATCCTCTGGTTTTGGAAGCCCCAACAGCAGTAGAAGACCTGAGGAACCTGCCCTCAGTCCTGGCATTAGCCTGGTCCTTCTGCAGAAAAGGGAACCACGGCTTCCTACCATGATGCTTGCACAGAGCATCAGCGACATCAGTATCTATCTAAAAGTGGCACAGGGTGGGGCAGCAGTGACAGCGTGGTGATAGTGTCCTACCCTGATGGGAGAAGAGCATGTACCCACATGTGGCTAAAGGGACTGTGCTGCTATGACCACACTGGCACCTGCCCTTCGTCCTGACCCTGACATAAGCCCACACTTAGCTGGCTGCGACTGTTCTCGAATGTCAAGTGCTCTGATGTGTCACTCAAGCACGATGCCTCCTCGTCTCCTGTGTGCTGAAACACCATCTCTTTCAACACAGGGCACCGGTCAGACTTGAACGCTGGGGTTAGAGTTCCTTCGTGGGCAAAGCTGGGTCTGTGAGGCCATCATCCCCCAACCCAGTGTGGAAGATTATCACTGGTGTTCCAGAAATGGAGATATGATGGCATCCAGGCACAGGAACCTGAGCTTTGGGCTGTGTTATGGGGAGGTGATGTGAGTTCCTTCTCCAAAGCAAGCTACTGTGCAGAGTGTAATTTGCTCCCTTTACTGGGCTTCGACTTCGTGATTACTATAACTTCCCAATAGCTAGGAATGCCAGCTTCTACGCTGGCAGAGCTTGAAAGGACTCTGTGTTAATTTTTCTTCTACACAAGGGAAGTTGCTCCCCTAGCTTGGCAGCTGTAGTAGTGGTTTCCTAAGTTCTCTGTTTCTCTTTCAGTGATGCTGACCCAGGTTCGTGAGTTTATAAGGTTCCAGCAGTGTCCCATGGTCACTCACCTTCAATTGTAACTATCAAGATATCAAGATGCTGCGTTTTTTTCCTGTGAGGGAGGAAAAGGTGAATGCTGAACATCTGTGTTAAGCTATCATTTTCTAGGGTAGTTGATATCAGTTTTTCTGGAATTATATTTATCTTCTATTGCTTTTGGAAACACCCAGAACTTTCAGGAACCATAGTTGAGAGAAAAAGCTGATCAAACAGATTAAAGTGAAAACTTCCTTGGCTTGTTCTTAGTTTCCCATGCCCTCTTGGCTCTACATATTAACTTCAGGGACAGAATCCAGACCCACAGCCTATGGAGCACACTGGGAGACCTGAAGTTTCCAGAATTTCCAGGAAAATGCTCTCAAAAACTCTTGAGTCAGTAATTCATTTATTCAAAGACTATTATCTAGTGTTTTTAAAGTATATCATCTTCGGGGGGTCAACCAAATACTTAACCCAAATTAAGTTAGAGTATTTTTGGATTATGCTAATTTTACTCCATTAATAGAAATGTTCAGTCAGGGGAGTTAATGTGAGATTTTTAAAGTTACTTCAACATTGATTTTTTTTTCCTAGAAATGAATCTTCTTTTGACAAAGAAAAGGAAGTTAAGACAGTCGCAATTTTTTCAACACTTCTTGTCCTTCCAACATCTCTCCTTTGTTTTGCACCCATCCCACTTCTCACTCTATTTCCACACAGTGCTTTTTACTACTTTCTTAATGAAGTCCTCTGCATTATTTCTTGGTGCATTGTGCCTTTAATGGCTCACAATTAAAGGTCTACATATCCCACCTCCAATTATCCTGTGAGCACCAAGTAGAATTATATAAATTCTTTTCACATCCCCACTGTTAATAGTATTAAAGGCACATATCAGGAACTACACTTCATTTTTAAGGAACGATTAATCTTTAGAGTAAATCAGAGAAAGTGATTCATATTTTATCTCTCTTAGGTAACAAAAATCAAATAGTGGTTTGTTTGTCTGTCTGTTTGTTTATTTATTTATTTTGACTTTTTGGGACAAAGTCTCACCATGTAGTCTGGGCTGGCCTCGAACTCACTGTGTATCCCAGCCTGGCCTTGAACTCACCGCGGTCTTCCACCTTCAGCCTCCCGAGTGCTGAGTGCTGGGATTATAGGTGTGCATTGCCACACCAGGCTTCCAATAATGGTTTTAAAATACGCATTATGTGGAGTGGCTCTTAGTGTCTGAATTAAGGACAACTGTTACATGTGCCATAACAGTACATCAAAAAACATTTTTTGGTAGTATTAGATCCAATTTCTACTAAATAAAATTACCTAAGTATCCATCTCTTTCTTCCTACCTATATGTTCTGCATTTTCCTTACAAATCAATCAGTAGGAAATAATTGTGTATTAAATCAAATGGCAGGATGGTGGAGAACAGAATTAGACACTTTGCTTTGCTATTTTGGGTCTACATGTTCTTACTGATAAAAAATAAAATAAAATACCCCACACTTCATTTCTAGAATGAACATAAATAAATTTATTCAGCTATCAAGTATTCAAAATATAGCAGAAAATTAAATTACGTCCTCTACTATTGTAAGATATATGTATATATGTGTTGGAGAGACCGAATGCCATCTCATGTTCCCATCTTCAGGAGGCATCCGCAGGACGGTCGTGGAGCTGACGCACTGCAGCTATGTGAACAACGTCCCCCAGTGCCTGTGATGAGCGGCTGCTGGGTGGCTATGACCTGCTGAGACCAATGGCGTCTTGCCTGGTGTCACTCACCAGCTGGCTTCCTTGGCTTTAGAAGATTTGTAATCATCTTGAGATAAGTGTAACATTTCTCCTTCTATATAAACAGTCTAAAGATTCATCTTTTGGTGTGTAACATGGTCAGATTTGTGTCAGATGAAAAGCAAAGTACTTAGGATGTTGAAAGGTATGAAAATTACAAAATTTCCTTTCTTTTCTCCTCTGCACAAAAGAATAATTGCTAACTTCAACGTGAAATGCATCATTAATTATAAAATGTTTCACTTTAAGCCATCATTAATTTGCTGAAGTCTCTTCATATTGAAACATAAAGAAAGCATTACCCAGAATATAGTAAATTTCGCTGCATCACGGCACAGTAACTCTCTACTGTGGACCACCCAACAGTGCGGGATACTGATGTGTTGGTGAGAAGCAGAGAAACGCACACACAGATGAATGTTGTCTATGTGCTGCTGGATAAATGCCTCACTCAGCAGCAGGAATAAAGACAGGGTGTTATTGGAGGAAGAAGCAAAGATACTTCCCTCACTCTGTTTGGCCTACATAAACTTCTTCCATTCATGCACTCCTGCTAATCATATCATTCTACAATTCACTTTCTTCCATTGCTGTGGCCAAAGGTGCCTTCAGACTACTTAATCTAATCTGAAAAAATTAAACTACATTTAGACTATTTCAATATGATTTTTTTTTTTTGTGAGCACTGTTTTTGGTTTTGACTTTTGTTTCACGAAGGGGAGTTTACTTGACTGTGGCAAAAAAGGAGATGTTTAAAAGCACATACAAACACATGTACACACACGCACACACATAACCTCACCTCCCCAAACTTCATGTCTGGGGATGAAATTCAGGGCCTTGTGCTTGCTAGGCAAACACTCTCACTACTGAGCTGAATTCCCAGCCCCTATTTTCTTAATACCTAATTAAAACAGAACTATCCTCAGTGTCCCTTTCCTACCTGTCTGCAGAAGTCCCAACATCTTCTTCTCCCTCTTCTATTTCTCCTTCCTTTCTTTCTTTTATCTTTCTTCTCCCTTCTTTTTGTTCTCATTCTCCAGATATATCTAATTTAGTATTACTTTAAGCCTCTAGAGAATTCTTATCATTTCAAATGGATCGAAAGCATTCATTATATGTCCCTGCCGCAGGCATCTCTTATGACTTGTGCATGGCAGTTCTGCATTTGACTAATTTGGGTTTCATGCTGATGATAGGAAAAACATAATAGTTCTTGTCCTGCAGTATATCTCTCTCCCCCCTCACACAATATTTTTTAAAATACCAAAATGAAAAATAATGCATTACCAAATGTATATTCAGGATTTAAAAGTTATAGTTTATTATAATTTTGTTGCTAGATTATTGCATCAGTTGAAGGCATAAACAGAAACATATACATGCTATATACTGAATGCTAGAATTCTAGTTTTTCTCATAATTTGTAATTTAAATGATCAATGTATTTAGACAGAAGGCAAGATGTTCACATTGTTTTCTTTTGTAAATGAGAATTCATTTTGTTTGAATTACTGTTCGAATATCTAATTATGTTGATTTGGGGACTCTGGGGACTTCACACTTTCCTCTTCAAATGAAAATTGATCAAGATTGAATATCCAAGAAAATATTGAAAACTGATTAAATATTTTTGATTTTAGATAGGTGCCATGTCTAGTTAGAATCTAGTATTAATTTCATATTGTTTGCTACCATGTAATATGAGAACAATAATTGGCCCAAAAGTTGTAGGATTCTTTTAGGAATATCAGCCAGTAAATATTTCTGTAAATTGTAACTGAAATTTCAATATAATTTATTAACTATACACTTCCAAACATATACTTATGTTTGGATTGTTCTGAGTTTTTCTTTTCAATATAAGATCTAAGAATATATTTATTATACATAGACATGACTTTGTGTCAATTGGTATTTAAAGTAATAATATATACATCTTTCTGTAAAATTGGTGATTGGAAATTTCAAGGTAAAATGGAACTTTAAAGTGAAATAAAATTTGCAGTGCAATATACTGTGTTTGTCATAACTGGGTATTTATTTTTCTTCTTACTCTGAGTCACATTATGGAACATGATTGTATCACATTGGTTTTATGGAATGAATCTTACAGTATTTAGAGATTAAACCATTTGACATTAATCATTAAATTATGCATTATGAGTACATATCAAATTGCATCTCTGATATGAGAAACCATAACTATAAATAAAGACAAAAAGGTATAATATATACTATGTGAAAGAAAGATAATATTCAATAGGGAGGAGAATTAGAAAGGGAGGAGGGGGAAAAGAAGGAAGGGAAAAAGAAAAGAAAGGGATAAATTTAAAATTAAATAAAACTGTTGTAAATAAGGAGTAGGGAGTGGAAAGAAGGGGTAGAAAAGAGGGAGAACCAAGATATATCATGTACAGGTACAAATTAACTATGATGAATGTGATCATTATGTATATAATGTACCAATACATGTTCTTGGTAAATAAAAATGAACAAATAAAATAAAATTATGCATTATTGCATACATTTATGAGACAATCATCCTTAGTTGTTTTGCAATCGTGGCCAAGGTAAATAGAAAACGTCTAGCAGAATCATAATCAAAACATGCATATTCAATGAATGATTGCTGAGTTAGTAAAAAGCAATATTATAAATAAGAATTGCATTGATCAATGAGCATTAAACCTGTGAGTTGAGGTTTTTGCATATTTGTAATAATTATATAATAAATTAGGGTAAAAGTCATAATACATCAATTTTTGCCACAAATGTGTGTAGAATGCCATGTAGTAATGAATACTTCTTTCTTTATTTCTGTAAATGTAACTTGTGAATTTTATCAAGGCAACTCTATGAAGGAAACATAAATTACAGGTATTCCAACTTGCTTTATGAACTGTATCTAACTTCAATTGTTTTGAAAACTTTGTTTTCAGATAAAAACTTATTTAGACCACCACTAATACTTTCCAAATTAGAAATAGTTAAATGATATTTTCTCACTATTGTTTTCAAGGAAGTTAGCTGTGGCTTGCTCCTTGACAACTGGACAATCTATATAGAATTCAGTCTTAGGAATTATGAGAGAAACAATGTTGCAATGACCTCTGATACTGCATGTGTAAAAATAGCCTTCGGCTCCCCTAATACATACTCCTAACACTGGTATATTGGCAGTACAAGAAATATGAGAATTATTTTGGAAGGAAAGACTCTGGGAAGCTTTACCTGTTAAAGTTCCATTATAGGATTTATATAAGTTATTTATATTAGGTCTGCCCCTAGGCAAATACCTGAAGTTGGAGCATGTTCTGAGTCTTGCAAAGAATTTTACTCTAAAATTAAATGGAATTTGTAGTCTTAGTTTTTAAGGAATCTCCATGTGGATTTCCATAGTGGTTGTACTGGATTACATTCTCACATAGCATTTAGAAGTGTCCCCACCTGCCCTCCTTCCCACTGCAGCCTCACCAGCACTAGTTATTATTTAGTTTATTGATGAGAGTCATTCTTTCTGGATTAAGATGGAATCTCAGTGTTGTTTTTAACTTGCATTCTTCTAAAGGGCAGAGGTGTTCAAGATATTTTCATGTATTTACTGGCCATTTGCAGTCTTCTGAGATGTGTCTATTCATTTCAGCATGAATCATCTCACTATGAGGAATGCAATCATTGCATACTACAAACACGTACTAATAAAAAATTTCCCTTTATTAAAAATAAAAATTAAAATCAAAATTAAAAAAGCAAAAAGAAAAGTGCAGCAGCAAACATGGCAGAGGTAGATGCAATGCAGAGAAGAAATCAAGGGACCAAACTCCAAGGAAAGATGAGAAACTCCTTTAATTGAAACAGGTAGAATGAATGAATGACAATACAGTTTCAGATAATGTAGGATTTATAAATGTAATCTTAGGAAAATGAGGAAATTGGATCAATTACTTTTAGTTTTTTCAATAAAATACATTTTAATGCCATGAGCTGAGCATGTCATCATAATTACTCGGTATTTGGGTGGAAGAATGCATTAACATGTGAAGTTTGAAGAGAATAAAAAGTTGTGCAATAATTTACTTGTCTGGGAAAAGAAAAACATTTATCAGACAAATATAATATTTGGTAATGATTGAGGATGTTAAAGTCTAGGCTTTCTGTGAAACGTATAATTTTTCTCAAGCAAATTTGGATGTTCTTGCTTAGATGCAAATTACTGTGCTCATGATCATTTGAAGTTAGACAAACAGTGAACAGTTCCTTTTATAACATTCATATTAAAAGTAATTTTCATAAATAAGAAAGTTGCTTATTTACCTTATGTTTGTCCAAGGAGCACATGAGGGTAGAGAAGAGAGGCCAGATTAAATTATTGGTTTCTCAGAGTCCTTCCTCAAAAAGTGGTGTCTTCTCAACAGTTTCAAAGATAACGTTGGTCACTAGCAACTCATTGAGAAGACATTGATGGAAGCACTACAGGCCACCTGATAGGTCCATTTTCTCTGCTTATGTTGCTCTCTCACTCGGGGTTGTACTTTAGAACTTCTCTACACTTATGTTACATAGAGCTTCAGAGAAAAAAAGTTAAAAGAGATTATTGTTTCTTTTTTTACACAGCCCACAGAAGAGAGACATGTGTGGACCTGATTATACTTGACCTTGTATCCAAATGAGAACAAAATGTACACACGGGAGGAAATGACCGGATTGTCTCATGAGAGTACCTTAATTGTAAAACTTCTAAGTTTTCCTGATTGAATATTACCCCAAAGATATCTGCTTAATGAAAACAAAACACAGTTGAAAGAAAATACCCTAGAAAATGTCTTCATATATCTTTAATCATCAAAAGAATTGGTATAAGAAGCATCATTTTGTCAAAAGACTGAAAGAAACAGATTCATGGAACCGAATGAATAAAAAGAAACTTTAAATCATTTGATCAATAGACAGGATTTTGTACTCATGCTTTGGGATAGTGGACATTTAACAAGAGATGTTTCCTGCTCATTCAGTACCTTTGATTTCCTAATTGATTTTATGAAATACTCACTTAACTAATATTTTTTTTTAATCTGTGTCAGTCCTTCCCATGTTGCCAAAGGTCACAGTAAATACAAAAGTAGTATATACCTGGAGTCCATCCATGTGAAAGCAAAAAATCTCACAATTCACTAGTAACCACTCATCCATTGCTTACAACATAGAGTGAAATCTCTGCAATGGATACATGATAAAAAGACAGTGTTAAATTCCGAATCATTTATGAGCACGTTAACATACGGCTTACACAGATTTACTTTCTTTCTTTTGACAATCTGCTGCAGTTATCTGCAACGCCACTCACTTCAGTGTTGCAAGTTCTGGCCAATAGCAAGATGAGATTTAGGAAAGTGTCTGCCATCTCTGCACTACTCACTTTGCGGTAGGAGATTTGTAGCACAGGAAGTAATATAAAGCAAGCAAATTAAGTGTCAGCCAAGACACTCAAGGTACAAGAGATCAGATTGTATGTAAGTATTTCTGTTGTTTCTATAGAATTGAAAAGTTACATGGAAGGGAAAAATTGGTCCTAATTTTCAAAGAAATTTTGTGAAGATGTAAGCTGGCTGAAATTATAAATTGAAAACAAATATAGAGCCATGTGTATACCTTAGTGACACAACTATTGAGAGACTGCAGAAGATGGATTGGAGTAAGAGATGTTTAGAGGCAAAGATGGTGGCTGCAAAGCACATGAGTCCCATGAGATATTATGAACACATGAAGTAAAACATTATCAGCCAGTTGAGTAAAGGAAAGAGGAAATACAAGCAGTCTTAGTATGTATGACCAAGAAGACCTTATAAACAATTGAATATTACGTTGGATGAGAAAATTATGTAGAATGTCCAAACACACCTTAGACAACAAAGTGTATAATGATGTCATTAACTGTGACATACAAAAAGTCATGAGGTATTTTATTTTTTGAGTATTTCATAAAAATAATGGGGCACTGGAGAGGTAACTGTGTGATAGAACATTTGTGTAACATGTATGAGGTTCAGGGATCAATCCCCAGAATAACCAAAACACCCAAAACAAACAAACAAACAAATAAACAAAAAAGGAGGATTATTAGGAGTGATTCCAGCATAAGCCCTATTCATGTGGCACCTTAAATATAATTGGCTGAACATTTAATTGTTTAACAGTATTCTTAATAGTTTCTATTTTCTCAACACTTACATGAATAAGTGAAGTGTTTAAAACTCTTGTCAGCCTTGAGTATTCCCATTTCTGTAAAAATAATTTTACTGATGAAAATAATATCTTGTGACAATTTAATCAATATTTCACTGATTTCTTCTAAAACTATTGTAATTTTTGTGTATTTCTTAGATAGTTTTGCTCCTCTTGTAGACCAATTTTCATCATTTGTTTTCTTAAACAAGGAAAATTAACACTTCCTTAACAGGCTGATGGATATTTTAAAGGTAAAGCTATCCAAACTTGTCACATTCATTTTAATATTTTCTTGTTCCTTGTTTGTATTTAATTATATATTTGTAAACTTGTGATTTTATATTTAATGTACAAATTAAAGTTTCATTTACTTTTAAAGTTAATATTGTATTTAAAAATATCTAGACATATAATGTTCATTCATATTCTCTATTTATAAGTTTAGTTTAATTTCTTCATGTTTAAATGTTCAGTAAACTATAATTTCAACTGAGGCATAAGAATTAGGAATTTAGGAATTTCATCAAATTAATATGTACAAATACACAATTATGGTTACTTGACCCCTATGGGTTTGGGTGGTTAATTTGCTGAAAACTGACTTTCTAATTCAAGATTTTCTTTGCTTGAAATACAGAGGGGGACTGAAAGCAGAAAGGATCCATAGTTATTCGTAATTTAGTGTTTAATTTTTCCTTTTATTTTCAATTTCCTAGATTTTGTCAAAGTTCTGTTCCAGTAGCTGCAAAATTGTGTGTAATCGAATGGAAGAAGAGTGAGTGGCGCTCTGAGGGAAAACGCAAGGAACGTAGAAGCTGTTTATGTCTCCCTGTACCCAGGCTGACCAAATCAGAGGGCTCCTATAGCCAAGTTTTGATTTTCCCTTCATGTCCATTTATGGCAGTTTGGATACTTACTTGATAAGGAATCCCTGGCTAAGGTGACAAAGAATGTAAGCTTCAAGAAACCTTGGAATTAGCACAGTAAAAAGTAAAATGGTGGCAGATTTGAACAGGTGAACAACAGAGTCACTTGCTAATCTCTAAATATTACAAACCAGTGGACAGAAGGATCTGTTTCCTTTGCTGCTTTGTAAGAGTACATTTCCTACCTTTGCAGGAAGTGAAGTCGCGAGCAGTTTTTCTCTTTGCAGGAAATGAATTCTACCAACAATTTTCTCCTCGTAGGCCAACCATGTCTGATTTTGCCATGATCCTCAGTGCATATACCTAAGATGGAAATTTAATATCTTCGACAACATGCATTGTTTTTCCCGTTGCTTACTGACAGAACTCATACATCTGCCTTTGACTCAGAAGGCTGTCAAATTAAATGGAATGACTTAGATTCAGCATAGTGTAATTACATCCAGAGACAATTAAAAGAAAATTTTAATCGGCCTTTTTCTTAGTTTGACCTAGTTTCTTATTAAGATGGTACTTTGCCTTACATTTCATTTGTACTGAATATTTTATACAATGTTTACTTTCTATTTAAAATTATGGAACCTTCTACAGAAATGTGTTAATGCAATAGCAATAGAGGTATATTTCTGAGAGCTTTAAAAACATTTTCATTCTTTGTTTATACCACACTTATGGTTTCTAACAACACCTTTCACCTCTGAAAGCTCAATACTCTTCTCTCACATACATTTAGTTTTTCCTCTCTCTTCCACAATTTTCAGTCTTAAATTGAGATTATTAGTATCTACTTAGAATAGATTCCCCTGACCTTCTCTTACAAACATAAAATTTCTCTGAAACCCAAAAGGATAGCTAAAGGAAAAATTCTTAAATGGGTAGAAAGTATTGCTTCTTGTCTCCTACCCGACATGATAGCATTTATTCTTTTTTATAAATATTTTCATGGTGGTTATTTCTAAGTTTAATGGAAATTAAGTGGTGGAGGTGCTTTAATCCCTGTGTTTTTCAAAACTAATGCTTATTCTAGATAGCTTAATTTGCAATGTATCAGCATTTGTGCCCATATGATGTAGAATATTCTCAAAGAATACTGAATCATGGGTCACTATGGTAGAAATAACATAATAATAGTAGTTCAGAAGGAAAAGTACAAGTGAGAATTCATAAACAACACTCAATTCCACTAGAAAACAAAATGAAGTCACTTGAGGAAATGATACATTTTCCTTACTAGCATTCAAAACATTTAACATGAGGGTAGACGTAGAGGGATGGGAAGAAAGAAGAAAAAGAGAAAGACAAGAGAAAACTCCTTCTTCTATTCTTTGGACACTGCTCTCCTGCGCCTGTCTCCACTAGGCCACAGGCTGTTGGCAAGCCTTTGGCCTTCACTTTCTACTTGCCCTGAGCCCAAGATGACCCAGAGGTGCACACTTAGGGCACGCTTGGGTCTCTCCCAAGGAAGTGCTCTGCTGCATGTGCATGCGGCTTTCCAACTCTCTCACATTGACAGATACTTTTTAATGTCTTGATTTCCCAAAGAAACTCTTTTCTCCGCTTATTCTCATAGCCTGAGTGCTGTTTTGAGTGCCTGGGAACTCTGATCTTTGGACTCTGTCCACGGTATGTTGCTCATTCATCTTACAATATTTTTGAGAAATACTTTCAGGTTCTCACCTTGAGTCAATTCCTGGTTAGGCAAAGCAAAGCCATTTGCCATGTATTAGTTTAAGTGTTCCCTGTCTGTCTTTGTTTTGTGCTGCTACAGCGAAATATCCAAGCAGAGAAATTTATAATGAACAGAAACCGGCAATTCTGGAGGTTGGGACTTTCAAAGTCGAGGCACTGACAAATTTTGTGTCCAGTGAGAGCTGCTCTTTGTTTCTGAGATGGTCTTTTAGCCATGTCTTCACATAGTAAAAGGGCAAGTGTGAGTCGGGTGTGTTTCAGCTTATTCATTTTTAATAAACCCGTCCCCAGCATGGTGCTATTCCTCTCTTCATGAGGACAGAAACCTTATGACTGAATCACCTTTTCAAGGTTCTCCTCCTGAATACCGTTGCAATGCTAATTACATTTCAGCCTGAAGCTTGGATGAGACAAACCCTCCGACCATAGCAAGAGAGCAAGAGTCTCGGTGCTCTCTTCAGAAGAGGGCACCACGGTCCCAGCCTGGGAAGCAGGCCGAAGATCTCACAAGAGCAGTGGCACTGGGCGTGCTGTTGGGCCAAGGAAAACCAAGAATTACAGTCTCCCACAGTTTTCAACTTGCCTTTTCCTTGATTCTGCATTCACCTGGTTGCTGAAAGCTTTCGGCTATTTTCCAGACTTTTGATGAAGTTGGCTTTGACATTTTTTTGCTCGCATTTTTCAAGTTTCCATGGACATACTGGTGCTGAGAATTGCTATTTCCCATTTTCACTGAAAGTCCTGCCCACTTTTTTTTTTTTTTCTAACATACTTAAAATTGCAGCATAAAAGGTGTGGATGATCGATTGTGGGGGACTTTGTTCTGACAGGTAGTTACATCAGTGGGAAATTCTCTTTGATCCTATCAGATTTCATTTCACTTTTTGTTCACTTTATTTTGTTTTGTTTTCTCTTTAGTTTTCAGCGATGTTTCTTAAAGATTGTCTTTTCTGGGCTATTTTCGGTGATGCCTCCCTTGAGTCTTGAGTCTGCCACGCTCAGGGCGCCCTCTCACTCCCCAGCACACACTCTCTGCATTTTGGTCTCCAGCAGCCCTAGCCAGCGGACCTGACAAGGTCTTGCTATAGACATTCTGAGTCCTGTTTTTGACCAAAGGCTAAGGAAGCCTGCCTGGGCTTTGGAAGTTATTTCTGCTAACCTATCGTGACTTTTCACCTAGTTCATTATCTCTTCTGAATATTCCCGCTACTACTGTGACTCCTGATGATGTCTTTGTCTTCAGCTCAGAAAAATTGCTGTTCATTCTGGAGTACTCCCCTTCAAAGTGATCCTGGCACTGCCTACAGAGGGGTCCAGTAGCAGTCACCACTCACAAAACACTTTCCTCCAGGATCTCTCCTCTTTGTCTTATGGACTCTCCGGCAACAGTTTGTTTACTTGTCTGTTTTTATAATCAGACACAAATGACTCTGTATTATCCAGCGGTAAAGTAATCCTATTCATTCTTTTTTCATTAAAGTTTATCCAAAATTACACAAACTTACAAAAACATTCATTCCCTAAATGTTTGTGCCTTTTAATTTAGTAATCTTACAGGAAATTATTTGCAGGAAGCAATCAAAAGCTTTTATTGTGGTATTTACTAGATGTTTAATATTCTCAGATAATTTTTCAAAATTGAATCACATAGATAGATCTGCTGATCATTAGTCAAAGATGATGGCAAAAGGATGATTTCTTAGATTAACTACTTTCATATAGCCATTTCAACACATTAGTATGAATGTATTGGTAGTGTGGAAAATTCTATTCTATTATAGTCATATTAATAAACACTTGATTACAAACTTGGACATGCAATCCAATCCAATGTTGTTACAATGTTTTATATTCATAGGCATAACCTTTGTTTGTATATACCATGTTATGTTATGTATACAAATGCATATAATTACATAGCATACTCTGACTTAGAGGAGGTACAACTGATTTTCAGGGAAAGAAGAAAAAAGAATGAGGAAGGAGGATTGTTGAGCTTCTTTGCACTGAAAGTTAGAAGCATTTTCTTTAAAAAATATTCATGAGGGGGGGCTGGGGATTTAGCTCAGTGATTAGAGTGCTTGCCTTGCAAGCACGAGGCCCTGAGTTCGATCCCTGGCACCACAAAAACAAAACAAAACAAAAAAAATATATTCATGAGGAAGGATTTCAAAATGTTGGAGTGGCAGCAGCAATTCAACCTCTCCAAGATTTGAAATCTAGACACTAGAAAAAATGACTTGTGGGGGAAAAGAAGAAAAAGAAGAAGGAGAAAGGGAGGGAGAAGAAGAAGAGGAAAAGGAAGAGGGGGAAGAAAGGGGGATGACAAAAGACTCCCGGCATCTGGAAGGAACTGGCAGGAAAATTAGAAGTTACAGAGTTGAAGAGAGGGACCACAACTCAGACAATGGAACAAAACAGCTGGGCCTTTCTCCCTGGCCTGACTCTTGTGAAGCAAGGTAAGCGCTGGAGCCTCCAGGATCAAAGGAGAAGTAGCGGTGGACTGTGCTGGTGGTTGTTTGAGCTGCAGGGACAGCACCAGACTTCTCTCTGACAGGAGCCCTTCCACAGGCAACAGCTGGAGAGAGATCCCCGCGCAGGCACCCACCTCATCCCTAGAAAGAATGCAGGCTTGGGTACCATGCCCAGAAAGGGTCGAGTGTTTGAATCTGGGACTCAGAAGAGCTGCAGAATGGTTTTACCAGAGAGTTCCCAGGATTACCCTCCCCCAGTGACTCGGTGGGAGATAGCCACAAGAAACTGTTGTGGACTGGGAGTGGGCTAGAAAGACATCCCCTGGGGGGTTGGAGCTCAGATTTGGGACAACATAGTCTCCTCTCCTCATGGCCAGAGGCCAGGCCCAGCCTCAGTGGCCCTTTCTTTTAAAGTCTCAACACTGAGTATTCCAGCCCTTGCCCAGTGCTTACTTATGGCACATATCTGCAGTCTGACTGCTTTCCTTGTATACCAGTATGAGTGGGGACACACTTTGGCTTGGATATGGCCACAAATTGGGTAAACAAAGGGGCACCTGGAGTGGAGGGTACCTCAAAAAACCACATGCCTTAACATTTCCCACTAGCCTGAACCACCAGTGGTACATGCATGGCTGTCCCACTGGAGAGCTTGTAGCACTGGTGGTACAAAAACATTCTAATCACTCTCATTGCTTTTCTTTTTTTACCAATAAAATTAATAAAAACTCTATAAAATGACTAAATCTAGTTAGTTGTTTGAATTTGAATAGTTACTGCCCAATATAAATTATTATTCATATGAATTAAAAATATTACACTAATCAGCAAGTTTGTCTCAAATCAAAGAAAATTTATATTTGTGAATTTCTTTAAAACATTCTTTACATGAAAGTGGCTGATTGCGGAGAATGTACAAAATGTCATAACACATTTGGCTTTTTTTGCAGGACAGCAACACTCAGTTTTTCAGATGGTTGTGCATATACCAGTAGCAGTTCAAACTGGTGGGATGATCGAATTCAAATGAGATCCACCCTGCACTTAGACATACAAATTTTGGCTGTCAGGAACGCCAAGAAGGCTACTTGGAGGAAACGGAGAACTGCTAGACTCCAAAACGACTGATCCCAGAAGGAAAGCACTCATTCAAAAACAGAAATTTTGTTTGGACTTTTTTTTTTCCTTTCCTGTGCTTCTTATGTTTATTGTGTTTGGTGGATTTTTTCTTTGTTCTTTTTCCTTCTTTTTATATGAATTATTTTCTTTTTGCTTTCTACTTTCCTAATAATTTTCCCTTTAATTTTACTGTTATTTTTATTCTCAATATTATTTTTCTCTCTTCTCTTCTTTCATGTCCTATTTGTTGTTTGTGTTTTTTATTACAGTTACCTAACTCTATAAACCTAACTCTACTCTTATACCTAACTCTATACCTGTCTTATACCTACTCTTATACCTAACTCTATACCTGTCTACTCCATAAGGCCGAATACATTACCTCCATTCATCCTTTGTAACCCGAAAAACTTCAACCAAATGATAGAAGCTAAAATGGAGAAGGCGGGGCCACAGTTTTAGTAAAGATAATATTCCTGCTGATGTGACTGTTTGCCATGCATGTCGATAAAAATACCTCAGGTATAAATTTTTTTTATTTGATGTAGGTCATTTGATTTCATTGCTTTTTTGACCTTTACAGAACATACACATGTTAATTTGTATGATATGAAAAATACTCACTAGATGGTCATGTTTCCTGTGATTATCAGAATAGATTATAAAGATGTGTTTAATAACTGTTGTGTAATACCATTCAATGTCAAATGGTATCATTTTGCATTTAAAGAGATAACTATGTTTATTTCAATCAGTTTGAGATTACTAGGAAAGTAGATTAAATTTTATTGTTTGTTTCTAAAATACATCTATAAAACTTCTGTCTTTTTCTCGTGCATTATCATTTGCTTCCTGGACTCTAGTATGAAGAGTAATAGTTTTCAGTAAGACAGGTAGAGCCTGAAAAGTAGTTAAAGCAACGGCCCTCGCACATCTGCCACCATGTCTTCATCCATGTGATCCTCTATATATTCCTTAATAGCCAGACTGGCATTGCACCTGCAATTCATCATTGACTTAATTATCTTCTTCCTCTTATCTAGCCAGAGCAGGAATAGAATAACAAAAGAAATGACAGTCATCATCATTGTTATTATTTAGCAAAATTTCCTAGATGTCAATTGCTCCTGATGGAGAAGACATCTTATTGAATTATTGGTTCCAGAGACAAGAACATTATTTTCTCTTTTCACATAAAGGCTCTGAGGAAAACTTCCCAGCCCATAAGCCTCGCTCGTTTGATTGTTAATAATTGCTTCCCTTTTGGGGCTACAATGCCAGGTAGCATGAATATTTATTTCGTATCTCTTTTAACATGGTGTTGATAAATCACCATAATAAGTCTCTCCCAAAATTGCCACATCTTTGTCAGTCGATAAATACCCAAAACCTAGTATCACAAAGCGGGCGAATAAGGCTTTAACAGGTAAAGTGAAAAAGGTGAGAGTTGCTCTGGACGGAAAGTGAGCACAGTGAAATGTTCACTTTCCTTTTCCTCCAAGTTGACTTCGTCATATGCCACAACTATACCCTTGTGTTCATCCATGAGTAGGGAGGGGAGATTAAACCTTATGTGGGTATTCTTTCTAGAATAGAAAAGAAGAAAAGAAAGAAAAGAAGTCAGTCCTTTTTACCCCTTTTAACCTTAGGAAAATTTGGAACTTGTCTTGTATCTCTTGCTCAAATCAATTCAAGGAGTGAAAATGTGTTTTTTTTTTAAGAGTTGGGTCACTGTATATATAAACATGGATCGTTAAAATGGCTCTGGTGGTTGGATTTCAGTCTTTTATGCCATAATAAATAGAATGATTAGTGTTAGAATGACAGTGTTCTTTCTCCTTCATCGCTTATAAAGTATGAATTATACAATTTTTGTATTTACTTGTCTCCAAAATACTGAAATCAGAGATTTCAATAAGAAATTTTATTTGAAAATATTATTCTACCTCATATTTTCCTTTTCTTATGAATTTATATAATGAGCGAACACTTTGATAATGTACAGACAGTATCCATGATTATGTAGACTGAATATAGGAGTTTCACTTTGCAGGGTAACACAGAATACCAATAACGACCATACAAAGGGAAACTATGTAAAGTAATTGTTTTAGTTACTTTTCTCTCGTTGTTGGGACAGAATACTCGACACCCAAAGTTAGGGGAAGAAAGGTTTATTAGCTCACAGTCTACAGAGGTTTCAGTCTATAGTCCGCTGGGTCCGAGGCAGGGCGGGCCAGCGTGGCAGACCGGCAGCTGACCGGCCGCAAAGTAAAGTGAGGAAAATGAAAGGAATGTATGCAATTAAGCAATGCAAACAAGCAGCTAGTTAGCTTCTTCCTGTATCTTTTTTTTTTTTTTTTTCTGTGGTGCCGGGGATCGAACTCAGGGCCTTGTGCTTGCAAGACAAGCACTCTAATCACTGAGCTAAATCCCCAGCCCCCTTCCTGTATCTTTTATCTAGGCTACCTGCCCCCAGGGTGGCCCGTACTCCCACCCCCAATCTCAGTCTCACATCCTTGATCCCAGCAGAACCATGCCAAACCGATCAATGGATCAATTTAGTAATCACACACTCTAGCTCCAGCTATCTCTTACCACATGAGGCTTTGGGGGGACATCTAGACACAAACCATAACAGTAATCTTTACCATCAATGGGAAGAAATAGCAATTTTCATTTGACTTCTAAAAAATGTTGTTTAAGTATAAGTTCTTTCAGTGTCAATTATAAATACATAGGGAAATAGAAAAATATTAAAACAAAATGTTAGTATGCTATAATTAAAGCTTTAGAAAAATGCAACAACGATCCTAAGCAACAGGGGAAAAGCAGGGGACATCACAGTCCCTTACCTAAAACTATACTATGAAGCTACAGTATTAAAGACAGCATGATACTGGCAAAAAGACAGACCTGAGGATCAATGGAATAGATTGGAGGGTACAGAAACAACCCCAGGCACACTCAAATACCTCATCTTTGACAAAGGAGCCAAACACCCTCACTGGAAGAAGGATAGCCTATTTAACAAATGGTGCTGGAAAAATTGGCTAACCACATGTCGAAAATTAAAACTAGATATATGTCTCTCACCATGTACTAAAATCAGAGTGGATCAAAGATCTAAACATTAAAACAGAAACATTACATTTACTGGAGAATAGAATAGGAAAAACCCT
>PVJO010020292.1:0-32371 GCA_004026905.1 Hystrix cristata | reverse complement strand
GTCTGTGGGTTTTCGCCCTACTCTATTGGTGATTTCTTTTGCTGAAATGCATAATAATTCTTTAAATTTGACTAGAAACAAAGCAAAGCAAAATCTCCCAAATTAGAGGATTTTACATTTTTATATAATATAACTTAATTATTTATCAATTATTGTGTGTGTGCCAGGGGTCTAGATAAAAATACAGATGAGTGAGTTATGATCTTCACTGACTGGGAGCTTATATTTTTATTATTTAAATAACACTGAGAGCTTATAAAGTAATCATGATAAAGAATTCTAAATACAAATAAATGATAGAAAGACATGGCTAAGAGAAAGAATTCCAGGCTGGGGGTGCAGTTAGATGTAGAGTTCTTGCTTACTATGAATGAGGCCCTGGGTTCAATCCTCTGCACCACGGAGCAAGAGAGGAGCGAGATTGAGAGAGAAAGATCAATCCAGAGTCTGACTGACTGAGCTCCTATTACAATTACTCTCCATGTTTTATAGCTGTGTGAATTCCAGTAGGAATTGAAATATCCCAAGTCTCTGTTTCCCTGCTGTACAATGAAAATAGTAATATGACTTTGTTTGTTTTTTAAGATTATACTAGTTAGTTCATTTGCAGCTCATGATAAGTGCTTAGTGAATTGTTAGCTATTATTGTTATCATTAATTCAAATTCTTACCAAATATATTGGAAATAGCAGAGAAGGGGCAACCAACTAAAAATATGTCTGAACTATTAGCTTGCTCCAAGAGCAGTAAATTTGCAAAATAATAGGTAAAAAAGTTGACTGCTCCAAGTTACCATACATTAGAAATGGTCATTATGAAATTATACTACATAAAACTAGAATCCTTGCACATTGTTGGTGGGAATGTAAATTAGTATAGCTATTGTGGAAAACAGTATGGAAGGGCCTCAAAAAACTAAAAATAGGACTGCCATTTGATCCATCACTCCCACCTTGGATATATATTTAAAGGAAATGAAATCAGTATGTCAAAGAGGCATCTGTACTTCTATGTTTATTGCAGCACTATTCACAGTAGCTAAGAAATGGAAACAACTTAAGTATCTATCTGTTGATGAATGAATAAAGAAAGCACATACAAATATATGCAACGGAATACTATTCATTCACTCATTAAAAGAATGAAATCCTGTCATTTGTGGCAATATGCATGGAACTAGAGATCTTTATGTTAAATCAAATAAGTCAGGCACAGAAAAAATAAGTACTGAAAATTAATCTCATAGAAGTTGTGAGGAGAATGCTATTACCAAAGCTGGAGAGAGTAGAAGGGAATGAGAAAATGTTGATCAATGGGTACTAAGTTATTGTTAAATAGCAATAAGAATTTCTGCTCTACTATTGCACATCAGGGTGACTGTAGATAACAATTAGGTGTTGTATGTTTAAAAATCCTCACAGAAAGAAATCTGAATGTTTTCATCATGAAGAAATGGTAAATGTTTGAGTATATTTAACCTGGTTTGAATGTAACACACTATACATGTATTGAAACATACACGTAAATACTGTTCCATGTTTTTACGTATCAGGTATAATAAAAGCAAATCTTTTATTTAGAAAGCTTTCTGTCCACCTATTAAAAGCAGTTTTAAAGTTTCATAATGAAGTTGAAATAGAAAAAAAAGTTTAACATTCTATCTCAGTGTCAGAAAAATAGTTTGAAATATGAATATTATGTTCGTACTCCAGCTAATGAAAAATCGAACTTTTCAGACATTTAAAAATGGCGGTTAAAAATGGGCAATCGACTACCTGACACAATAAAGGTAAATGCACTTCAGAGATGAGATAATAGATGAGCACATTGGCTGGTATGACCAATGAGATTGCACACCGAACTGGGAAGGAATTGATGGGAAGAAATCAAAGTGATGATAAATGGACCAATGGAAACTTTATGAAATAGTACTAGGAAATAGAGAACCGAAGTTTCCACTGACTGACCGATTGTTCTCTTCACCCACGGGATTTTCAGTAATGTCATTATGTCTTTTGTTTGTGGAGTTAGATATCTGTTCCTACCACATCAAGGAGACATGTATTCAGCGATGATAAATGATCCATGAAGTGTTCATGTTTTGTTATGCATCTGAAATAGTCTTAAAAATTGTTTGTTGAATTTCCTTTCTTCTAGTTTTGCAGTAGTTTTAAGTGCCTCTCCTCTTAATTGGATAGAATGTTTCATTACTCTAATTCTTATAAGTATAATAGCTACTTTTTGTTTAGTATTTACGTGTTTTACTGAGTACTTACATGTGTATGAGCATGTGTAAACTTTTCTTTAGTTCTTACAAAATCTTGCTAAATAAGCACTTTCATATTCACTTGATGAATGAGAAAAGTTAAACAGCCTATCCCGGGCAAGTGATAGGGAGTAGGATTTGAATGCATTCCAAAATCTGTGTGCTTTTTATGACTCTACAGCATTTTTTCCAGAAGTTTATTTTTATCTCTTAAAATGGCATACTGTTATTCTTACAGCTGATCTGTGTGTCAAAAATTCCTTTTTTCAATAGAACCAAATAATTCTTGAAGGAATTTAAAATATTGTTTGAGGGCTTATTGAGGGATAGTGCTGTCCTTCACATATCAAGCTCGATACCCTTGTAGCACCAGAGGATGACAAGGTCCCTACATACCCTGAGTATCATATTTCTACTAAGATCCTTCTGCGATTGGTCCGTAGAGAGAGCAGTAGTACCAGAAAGGAGATGTAAATGTAGTTAACGGATCTTGGAAATGTCTTATTATTCATTTTGACATTTAAACATTGTCATTGTTTTGGAACATCTTTGTTAAGGGTCCTGACAAACGTATTTCTCATCTGACATATGTAAACCTAATACTACCTTCAACTAGTTTAGCTTTCACATAAAATGCTTTCATGATGTCACTAGCCTGTGAAATCAGTTGATGCACTCAGTCTATTATTTATTAGGATTTATTCAATCCCTCATTTTCTTGGCCTGGGGACAGAGTGGAATTGGGACACTTGATGAGTAAGCAGGATGGACGATGAGCAGCGTGTTATATGGATCAAGTACGTGAAATATGTGCTTCTCAGCCATAGCAGAGATGATCGGTTAGCACAGGTTCTGGGTAGAATTACTCATGATTGTCAATGTCACATTGGAATTCAACCAAAAGTTAAAAAATGTTTTCATTGTGGAAGTTTTCAAATGTCCATACATGAAAGTAGAGAGCATAAGTATATTGAGCTCCAATATAGCTGTCAGTTTCAATCATTGTCAGCAATTTGCCAGTTCTATTTTGTCTCTTCTCTCATGCCATCACTTGCTTCCCTTCCTAATGATCCCAACAACTGGAAAAAATCCCCGACTTTATATCATTTCATCTATGAAAAGTAGGTATTGTTAATTGATAAGGGCCTAAAATATAATAAGAATACTATTGTTATACCTTGTGGTGGACTTATTGTGGCCAATTTAATCAGGAACACCCAGCTGGACTGAGTTGGTGTAGTTTGGGGCATAGAGGATCCACCTGAGGATCGTTGCTGCTACAACATAAAGGAGAACGGGAACAGAAGATAGGGGCAGGCTGTTTTCCAGGAGAAGCTCTGCTGTGGCTGGTTCTCCCAAAGGGAACTCAGCTGTTCTCATTCCAGAAGGAGCTCGGGGCCTTGCTGTCCTCGGGGATGGCTGCTGTTTGCTTCAGGGGAGCTCTGGTCTTCAGGTCCGCTGTGAGTATCATACCCTGCTTCCAGTATAGATTTCTCCAGCTTTTTAGTGCAGACATGGACTTACATGGGACAGTGTGGTGGGCTCCCAGCCCTTGACTGGATCTTTCAGGTCTCTAGTGCATAGATAGGTGTTCTTGCACTCTTCCTGCATTTGGCTTGTGTGTGTGTGATTGATGCAACTTGTAAATGTCCCGTATTAAATCTGCTCTCTTGCAAACCATTGACTCTAGAAAAGTAACCAATGCATATCTAAAAACATAGTAGCAATTCCTTAGAACCATTTAAAATCTGAAGTCATTTAAAATTATCCCAATTTTCTCAGGATGTTGTTTTCAGTTAGTTTATTAGAAGCAGGATTTGAATAGAGACCACAGTTATGCTTGATGTGTTTCTTAAGATTTTTTCAATCTGCAATATTTTTCTTTCCCTCCATTCCCCCTTTCCTCAATACCATTGATTTGTTGGAGAAATGAGATTGTTGGTGTTATTATTCAACATCCCTCACTCTGTATTTGGCTTAATGTATATTCATGGGATTATTTAGTTTGTTTAGTCCATATAGTTCCTGTAAATTGCTTATTAGATTTGGAGAATGATATTTAATTTCATTTTGGTGAGGACTAGTTCACAGGAAGTTTTGTATACTTCTTATTCATCACATCTTAAGGCGTATAGCATCAAGTTAACATCAGTTAGTGGGTTTAGGTGTTTTTAGCCTCACCCCTATTTTCAAAGTTCCCAGAAGCATTTCACCTAATAGTATTAGCACCCATTAATGATGATTGCATAGTTCTATTATTCCTTCTGCATTAGAGTTGGAATTCTTCTTTCCGGATCAACAGTTTTGTTACTGTCCTGTAGAGTTTATGCAGAACAAACAGGAAAAATAATTATTTTCATTTACAATCAATTTATTATTTCAGAATAATGAATTGGTAGCCTTATAAGATTAATACGAGTATATTTCTTTTTCCTTTTCTCTCCCTTCCTTCCTCTTCCCTTTCCTTTCAAAAACATCTTTTCCTTTTTCCCCCCTTTCTTCTCATCCTGCCCTGCCAACTTTCTTCAGTTCAAATTTTCCTCCTCTGTGAGTTCTTTTGAGCCACTGAGCTAATTTGAGTTGGTTTCTTTGTTCTCTGGCATGACCAAGGTTGTTTCTTACAGCTTTTTTGATTTCCAGCTCGACAAATCTCTGAGCTCACCTGCCCACCTGGGAAAGGTGTTTAAAGATTGATGTGCTCATTACTACTGAGCTGTGGCCCCTCTAAGGCTCTTTCAGAGGTCAGAGCTACTTAATAAATATTTGTTTTTTTAGAAAGAGAAAAGTTAGTAATTAATTCATTGGGACATTTCACAGTCAAATGTAAGATTATGGGGTTTTAATCTAGTCACAGTGATTTTATAGGTATACATCTTTTATATTGAATCATCATTATTACTATTAATAGAGTATTTATTTACTGGATAGAAATATGTATAATATTGGGCCATTATATACAAAATAGTTTCAAAATAACAACTACAGTACTTCTAATATGACATTTAAAACAGTTTAAGTTTTTTGGGGATTTTTGGAGTTAGGATATATTCCACTATTGATATATAATACAAATGTTGCATTTTAAATATTTGAAATAAAAAATATTTGACATAACTCTTTGTTATATTGCTAGGCTGTCAACTTAACATACATTTAGGGTTACTTATTTATTTTTTCATTACTTAAAAATTTTTAGTTTAGTTTATTAATACCTGTGTGTAGTACATAGTGTTTACATTCCTTGTGTGCCAGCAAAACCAACCATTTCTTCATGTATTTATGAGTCATTTTTACTTCTTTTGTGAAGTGTTTATTCATTTTGCTTGCCCATTTTTTTGATTGGGTCTTTTATGGGGGGGTATAATTTTTTTGTTCTTTATGTATTCCAGATATGAGTCCTCTGTAGGAAGAATCACTGGCAAAATTTTTCCCCATTCTGTAGATTGTCTTTTCACACTGTTAGTTGTTCCTTTTTCTGTTAAGAAGCTTTTAAATTTGATACGATCCCATTTGTTGATACTTGGAACTATTTCCTGTGCAACTGGGGTTCTGCTCAGAAAGTCCTTCTTTAGGCCTGTGACTTCAAGAATTTTACCCATTTTGTCTTTCAGCATATTAAGTGTTTCTGGTTTAACATTTGAGTCTTTTTTTGACTTTTATTAGTACATGTTTGCAGTATATAGTGATTATATTCACTGTAGGAAGTCGGTACATATACATAACACCTTTCAATTCTTTTTTTCCTCTTCCTTCCACCCCTCCTTTTATTTTTCCAGCATCAGGTTCATTTACTTATAGGACCTTATGAAGTTAATTATCATATATACAGATTGACAACCAGATTAATAGGGCAAAGAACGTACAAAACATAAGACAACTGTAGTATGTCAAGGTGTACTTTTATCCATTTTGATTTTAGCTTAGTACGTGATGATAGATACGCATCTAGATTGAATCTTCTGCGTGTGGATAGCCCATTTTCTCAACACCATTTATTAAAGAGACTATCTTTCCTCCAGTGTGTGTTTTTGGCCACTTTGTCAAAGATTAAATAGGGTTGTTTCTATGTCTTCTATTCTGATCTTCACGTCTGTTTTGGGGCCAGTGCCATGCTGTTTTTATCACACTAGTTTATACTATAACTTCAGGTCTTGGATGGTGATGTCTCCTGCTTTGCTCTTTCTACTGAGGGTTGCTTTGCATCCTCTTCTTCCTAGGTGCTATCCTCATGTCAGTTGGTTAGTCTTTGCCCCTGCGGGCCAAATTGTGCTTCCCTGAGGGTGGGGCACCATTGCTCTGGCTCTAGCCAGCCCTCTCACGGGGCGGTGGGGCACTGCTTGAAGTTGGCTCTCGTGTGGGAGTTGAACACCACCCTCTGTCTGCTGTCTCGTGGGGGTGGGATGCTGCTTCTCCAGTGCAGAGCTGTTTTTATGTTTGTGTGGGGGGGATTAGGGTTATTTGTTTTTAAAAATGAGGGGTTACTTTTAAAAATAAGCTTAGTTTTTGTTTTATAGACTTACTTTTTAAAGCAAATTTAAATTCAAAGCAAAACTGTGCAGAAAGCTCAGAGATTTCCCATTACTTCCCACCCCACACAAGCTCAGCCTCCCCCATTATCAATATCCTATACCAGAAGGGTACACTTGTCACAACCGATGAACCCACATTGTATATCATTGTCATCCGGGGGATAACCTTTTAAAACAGTGTGTGTCTTAATTATGTAAATCATTTATGTGTCCGGATACAAAACCTTAAAACAAGGTTTAGCTAAGTTGTGTTTCCATTCCCGTATTTTTCATGCCTCCCCCATAGAATACCATTTCTTTTTTTTATTTATTTTTTAAAATTAATTTTATTGGTACATTTTAGATGTGCACAATGAGCACATTCATCATAGGGAATTTGTAACTGTACATAATATATCTTGATTCTTTCCCCCCCCAATTCCCTCCCCTCCCTTCAACCCTTCTCCCCTCCTTATTTACAAAAGCTTTGTTTCCACTTTTTCCTTCTATTTTCTTTTTTAATGCTTCTATTTTTTCTTTTTAAAAATATAATTGAATAATAATACACATTAGTATTGTCTTCTTTTCTGAATAAAAGATAACTTACTCTAAAACACTTTGCTTTTTCTACTGAAATATCTTGGAAGCAACAAACTGATTGTAGAGAGATCGTCACTTCTTTTACTAGTTACATAAAATTCCCCTCTATGGGTGTACTACAGTTTGTTCAATGAGTACTACAGATCGAAGTTTAGTTCTACTTCCAGTCTTTTGCTACTACTATCATACTGCTGCAAAAAGCCTTGTGAGTGTTAGTTCTTATTTTTGCTGGTGTATCTTTGGGATAGACTCCTCGAATTGATGGGGGAAAGGGTAAAGAAATACATAACACAATTCTCCAGTTGTCTCACATCTACTTATTAAAAATGAATTTTTCCCAGTAATTTGTGATGCTGTATGATTTTTTTTTCCTTCCATAAATTTTGCCAGGTGATTGTCTATTTTATGAGTATTTAAAAATAAACATTTATTTGTTGATAATATGTGATATGTATAATATTGTGTATAGTATTATATAATATATAATTTATATTTTTTTGTATTATAGTATATTATATATGGACAAGTATTTTTCCAGGTTTGACTTCCTTCTTTTATCCTTACCCTTACTTGAAGGTACCATTGATATTGATATTGATATTGACTTACCTTTATCTAAATCAAGATGCTGGCAAGAGCAGCAGAGTAAAAATAGAAATACCAACCTGTTGTAGCTTTAGTTATTTTTATCATTACCTAGCTTTTAGATTTTTACTCACTGTTAGTACTTGACTAATTTTTCAAACCTTATAATCAGCTGTTCTAACATTTGGAAAAGTCTGAGGACTATATATATATATATATATATATATGTATATACTGATTTCTTGTATTAGTAGAAAATCTGAGTTTGTATTGCATACTGGCCACAATGCCCTGGACTGTGCACCACTTTGTCATCAGATTTCCCTGTAGAACAAAGAGAAGATATTTCCTGAGCTCTCAGATTGTGAGCTGAGGGGACTGTGCAGTGCAGGCTAGTGGGATGACATCCTTCAACCCACCATTATTAGTTTATATTGCATAAACAGTTTCTTTAGCCTTTTCCTCTCTCAGCTTATTCAATTCCTGCTTCATATTCCCTTGCAGGAAACAAATACCCCCAGTACAAGCATTCTGAAAACTGGTATGAAACAGTATTAAATATAATAGGAAAATGGAGCTTATATATTCTTAATTACATACAATCAAATGTGCATATAATGTAAAACTTGTCTAATTTTGTTTGGACAAATTGGAGTAAATAAAATCCTGTAGGAATTAACCAGGCTTATAAATGAGTATTCTTGTGGCATATAAAACTTTTTGGAACAGTTTTTAAAATCAGCAATGCGAGTAAAACTATCATAAACAAATAGTTGTAGTATAACCTAAATCCAGGACATTAAGCATTAATATTTTACTTATTTTTTTCCTTAATTATGATCTTTCCACTTAATGCTGGATTTTGCTAATGGGGTAATATGTTTTCAAACAAAATAGCAGTTGCTTTTGTTGCTATTTCATTTTTAATTGATTTTTTATAGATAGCATTAAAAATTACACAGAAAAACTGTAGATAAAATTTTGTTCTCTCACACTGTGGATACAAATGACATTATGGTGTAATAGAGTAATGGTTATAAATATGGACTTCGGGGTTCATAAGGTTTGAATCCTGGATCTGCTGGGACAAATATGACTTGGAGAAATCAAGGAACTGATTAATCACAGGTCTTACCTTATAGAGTTGATGAAAAGGCTAAATGAGATAGTATTTTAGAATGTTTGATACAGTGTTTGACAAATAGGAAATTGTGTAACACTTTGGTAGGTTAAAAAGTAAAAGTACATGCTCTACTCTCCTTGTTAGTTATACTGACTTAATGAAGGTAAGTCAATATCAATATCACTATCAAAAATGCCTTCACCTAGGGCTAAGGGTGAAGTAAAGAAGCCAAACCAGGAAAGGCACTGGTTCCACTGTATTTGCGTATAGTACATTTTTATTTTCAATCTCCTTTCCCCTTCATCCTTTTTCCATCTCCAAGAGTCTACCTTCTAGTTTCCTGTCATCTCTCCTTTATTTTATTCATTTATTTATGTTCTCATATAGAAGAACACATGTGATATTTAGCTTTCTGAGTCTGGCATATTTTACTTAGCATGATGGTCTTGAGCATCATCCATTTTCCTGCAGATGACATGATTTCATTCTTTATGACAGCATAATATTCCACTGTATGTATGTACCACATTTAAGAAAATCCATTCATCTGTTGATGGGCATCTAGGCTGTTTCTAGAGTTTAGCTTTCATGAAGTGTACCAATATAAACACAGGTATTCATCTATCACTATAGTGTGATAATCTTAAATTCTTTTGGAAATATACCTAGGAGAGGTATAGATGGGTCAAATGGTATTTCTATTTTTAGATTTTTGAGGAATCTCTATACTGATTTCCATAGTGATCTTTGTAGCATGATCCCACCAACAATGTAGGAAGGCTCCTTTTTTGAGGCATCTGTACCATCACTCTGTGTGTGTGTGTGTGTGTGTGTGTGTGTGTGTGTGTGTGTGTGTGTGCATTCTTGACATTAGCCATTCTGAATGGGGTAACAAGGAATCTCGAAATAGTTTTGATTTGCATTTGGCCATTTGTACTTCTTTTGAGAAGTATATTCAATTTATTTGCCCATTTTTTGATTGGGTCATTTTTTTGGAGATAATTTTTTGTATTTAAAATTATATATGATATTACTGTCCTCTATCAGAAGATTAGCTAGAAGAATTTTTCTTCTATTCTGTTGGTTGTCTCTCCCCTCTGGTGCCCAGAAGTTACTTGCCAAGGTATTGCTGGGGGAAGTCACAAGTGGATGGTTTTACGAATTCCAGGTCTCTCTACTGGCTGGTGGAATTACCTTCTTCCACAGGCTGGGAAATTTCCCTGACTTTGGCCACTAGAAGGACCATAATCCCACAAAGCTGGGGTGGGTGACAATCAGTTCAATTTGCTGCCTCTGAATTAAAACCAAGAGAGCAGAAATGACAGTATGGTCATGACTACTCAGCAGATATGCTATTTTGTTAAAAATGGTTTACTCCTACTCATATTCTGCTTAAAGGAATTTTCAGCCATTTCTCATTTCATGGAATGCTTGTTCTAGACAAATTAACTGGTTCTGTTGACTGAAGATTAAATCTGTATTCAAACTATAAATATTTGTAGATAGGACATAACGAGGCTGATACCTTTCCAATTATTTTGGACTCAGAGGAAAGTATGAAAGAATTTAATACAAATCAGCATTCGTTTTTCCAGGATTCTTTTTGATATAACCAGAGAGTGAAGCAGAATACCACTTAAATGTGAGGATGTTTTCTCTCCACTGTTGTCATTAGTCTCCACTAACAACTCTGGAGTTCATGCTCAGGGAGACCACAAAGGGTGAAATTAAGTGAAAATTCAGGCAACTGTGTGCAAGAGTACAAATGGCATAATGAATCCTTAGGGCCATTTCACAATCGACTGCTTTCATAGAAAATTTTAACTGTCTCTGCTTGTTGAGAAGGTTTAGTAACCTAAAGTACTAATACAAAGTGAAGTGCATGCTAGAGCCAATGTAGGCAAAATGCCTCCAAGTACAACTCTCCTGAAAGACTCAAAATCTACATGGGTTGTGTTTTTTGCATAGTGTTCCATTTTAATCTTTTTTTACACTCGTATGTTTATTTATTCAACAAATGTTTATGTAGCACCTTCTCATGCTATACATGGTCCCAGGGACTGGGGTTACCGTGGAGGACAAGGATGGGCTTGCACTCTAACAAAGGAAGACACATAATTACTTATATTTTATATTTTCCAGTAGTGATCAGTGACTCAGACCAATATAGCAAGATAAGAGGTGAGTTTCTTATGGGATCCAGGGAAGTCTTCTCTGAAGATAGGATGTCAAAGCAGAGGTCTGGATAAAACACAGGAGAGAACCAAGGACATCTGGAGATGAAGGTTCAGGCGGGAGACAAGCAGCAGGTGTAAAGGCTGGTGGCTGAAGTGTTCTTGGTGCAGCTGAGGAACAGAGAGGGGAACATGGGGAGACGGACGAGTGTGTGAGGTGTTCAGAATGAAGTTGAAACAGTGGTCTGTGGGCGGCATCACATAGGGCTTGGGGGACTGTGATGGCCTCCTCTACTCGAATGGAAGCTTTTAGAGGGTTTCACAAGGGAGTGAAGTAAGATTGCAGAAATGCAAAAGTGGAAGTAGAGACCCATTGGGCATCACTGCAAAGTTTTTGTAGCGATATGAGATCAGAAGAGGGACACAGGGACAGAATTTATGCAGGTATAGTCCTGCTCTGCTTTTCTATTTGGAATGCCTGTTGGGTGCCCAGAAGTAAACTTTATAAATATTTCCATTGATGCTTTACTGCTAAGTGGATAGTGTTTTTATTTATTTATTCTTTTGGGGGGCCGGGGATCAAACTCAGGGCCTTATACTTGCTAGGCAAGCACTCTAACCACTGAGCTAAATCCCCAGCCCCTGGATAGTATTATTTTATTTTATTTTTTTGGATAGTATTATTTTAAATATCAAAATAAGAAAACCTAATCCTCATAAGCAGAGGAATGGTTCGTTAAACTCTGACAAACTTTTAACTTGGGTTATTTTATAATTTAAGAAAATAAGATAAAACTGGGAAGGATAGCCAGGATCTATTTTGAAGCAAGAGAAAAAAAATACATACTATATATGTTCACACATGTATGTATGCATACAGCCTTATTCTTGAAAACAAAAAAATACTCCCAACTCTTTTATTAGTATATTTATTCAATTGTATGTATATATGTGGGCTTCTATATGAATATGTGAACATAGCGAAGGGTATATAAATATACACATGGATGTTTAGCAGACTGTCAACATTTGTTATGGCTGAAAGCAGATAGACTAAAAATTTAAGGCGCATCTATGAATTTCTTACTTCTACGTGTCCTGAAGTAAGAAAGGACACATCCCAACCCAAACCAGGCAGAATAAACCTAGTGGGGGGACAGAGAAGATCTAGAATAGTACAAGATATTCTCTTCAGCACAGTAATTAAGGATTATTACCAGTTCTGAGGGAGGAGAGATTGGAGTTGGATACCAAACCCCATTATATATCTTTTGAATGTGGCTTTAAATTAAAAAAGTTCTATATGCTTAAAATTCTCAGTTAAAAATATTTTGGACATAAACTGATCTAAGAATGAATTTAATTTTTAATTTTTGCATCTTTAACATATGTATGATGAAAACGTACTTCTGAGCATGTTAGAGTGTGGTGTGATGTGTGTGTGTCTGTGTTTTAATCGTTTTGAATGACAAAGGAGAGAATGAGATATAGGTTGTTAAAGATAAGACTTTACCTGTTTGTTCAGGGTCTGCTCAGGAGAGAGGAATTGCCAGACTAGGTTCAGATTTTTTAAGCCATCATCATCCACCTTTTCTCCTCTGTTTTTGACTTTCAGCCAACACTCTTCCTAGAAACCTGTATTTAAGCAAGAACATCTGTTCTCTAAAGTAACATTTGGTAATTAAAGCAACCTGTATTTGAGTCTCCCTCACTGTGACGACAACTATGCTTAAAGGAATTCTGGGAAGAGGAGTAATTTCTTCAACTTCTGAACTCTAGCATGCGACCATCACTGAGAGACTTCTCATTCTGGCAAAAAAGGCTTGGCCTACATAGCTTCCCACATTGAACATTTGGCAGGTTAGCTCACTAGTGACCAAATGGTCCTTTTAACAAGATCTGTTGGTCATCGGACCGTATGTTTTCATCTGCTTTGACTTTTTAAATGATTATATGTGAGTGGTATCTCTTGGGAGATGGAGGAAAAGAAAGAGCTTTATTTTTCTTTTTTACCTTTTGGAAAAGCTGTTCATTCAATTTTTAACAAATTGCCAGAAAACGCCATTGTTTACAAATTTTTCCATTGTGTTCTGTTTATTTGCCAAGAAAAATCTTGCACCATACCAACTTGTGTTAGTAAAACAAATGGATCCTTTCACAATACAGCTCAGTGCATTTGTATATTTACATGAGTTTTCCAGCACTGCTTTGGGAGGAAGAGCCAGCTACATTTGCACATGTTTTGTTTTTCTTTGTGTGTAAGCTTTGACCCTCCCAAAGTAGCTCCCAGTGAACCCACAGGCCATGGATTAGTTGGAGGCATTTTGCTAAGCCTTCATTTGGACAGAGTTTTGCTGGATTCCTTGAAATAAATAGGGTGTTTTTAGGGAGTTTGAGCTAGTTTGAGTATTTGAGGCAATTAAGAGTGAAGAAATGACCGAGCACTGTGTTCTGTGGGTCCCACCTTTTTAGGACAATCATAAGGTTACTGTCCCTTGTTGGCCATTATTTCTTTTTTGGAGATAACAAATAGCAACTTGGGACAGACTCACATTATGGTTCTAGCCTGTTCAGCTTGTCTGAATTGGAGGCAGACCTTGTGCTGTCCATGTGGCTGCCTATGCTCAACTAATTATATTCCCTAACAATTTCATGGTTGGTCAATAAATAGCGTCAGCAAACTTTTTTCAGAAGTTTCATAATTTACAAATTATATGATGTATTTTTCCAAAGGGTTGAAAGACACTTTCAGCAGCCTCACACTTAACTTTTTACATCCTACCACTTGTTAGTTGGGTTATCTTTAACAACTCAGTTCACTGACTTCTGGTTTCCTTTTCTGTAAAGTGAGGGTAATGGCTTCAATCTCATAAACCTATTATGAAGACCAAATAAAATTATATAATAAAACTTCTAGGACAGTACTAGATACACAGTAGACCTATGAATAGGAATTGCTGCCATTATTACTGGTGTTACCCTAAATTTTGACTAGGATGTTATTGGTTATTTGTAAGGATGCAAGATACAGATGAATGAATTTGGATGAGAGTGAAAGCGCAAACAAGTAATTTGTTATTGTGGCTTTTGCTACACCAAGGAATCCTCTGGAAATGAAATTGAAAAGCTTTGGAAGTATGCTTCAACACTTCTTAACCCCCCAGTGAACATGGTGCCTCATTTATAGCGAGAAGAATCTATTTTGGTTAGACAGAGTTTAAACTGGATTGTAACCAGTCTTAAAGTTTTGGCAATCTCAATCCTACATTGTGAAATAAAGCAGTATGCTTCCAAGGACACTGGTCAGCATGTTGGCATTCACTGGAGTATGGCTGTGTTTTGCCATGCAGTGCCAAGAAAAAGGCGACACTAAACATCCACACCTTAAGATGAAAATATTAACCTTAGCCTAAAATGTCGTCCTTGTCTCAGCCAGTATAGAAAAGTCCATAATTCTTTCTCTCTGTTGTTGTCATTGAAGGATAGAGCAGCGTAAAAAACAAAACTCACAGACCATCTCCCACAGTGAATGTACTCCTTATGTACCGCAAACATGTACTAAAATATACCTCAAAAGGCACTTGAAATTAGTTGAGCCTTCTCTTTATGTTCAGTTTGCTAAATGTTCTGTTTAGCAATAGAAGACGAAGCATGGAGGGAAGAGGCAGGGCAATTCTTAGTCCTCCGATTCAGGGAAAAAGATGAAAGTCAGTGCTATGGTTTAGATATGATTTAAGTGTGTCCACCTCAGTTCATGGACTAGAATCTTTCTTCCAGTGTGGTAATATTAGGAGATAGTTGAACCTTTCAAAATGGGGTTCATTGGAGATACCACCCACGGGAGGGTTAAGGGTAGTTTTTGTGAGATTTCAGTTAGTCTCTTTGAGAATGAGTTATTTCAAATGAGTAAGTTGTTTTGTCTTATTATCCTTGTCACACATGCACCTACCATGGTGCTGTCCGTGAGGCTGTGATGCAATCAAGGTGGCTCCCATAGAGGCTGAACTGAATGGAGTACCAAGTCTTGGACTTTCAGATGTCAGAATCGTGAGCTAAATAAATCTGTTCTTTATAAAGCAGCCAGCCTCAGATATTTTTTTATAGCAATGGAAAATCAACTAGTACAGCAGGGGCTGGTGATTTTGAAAAATCATCCTGCTATGTCAATATATGTTATGTTCAGGATTTGTGGATAGAATAGTTCTTTGACCTGTGATTTAATTTGCTAGATGCCAACTTCCCAGCAGGAGGCAAGAAACTACCCAAAGTTATGGTGAAATATATTGGTAGCTGCTGAGCCAAAGAGAGCAATTTTTCCCTAATCCATAATACACTGGTGGATTTTCTTTCTTAGATGTATAAGAAACTGCTTTCCAGTCAACAATCAGATTCCTGGATTCTGATTATAAGTGTTATTTTGTGGTGCTATTGCTCATTTGTCATTGACGTGAAAGAGTAGAACATCAGCTTTCAGGAAGCAAATCATGAATACTTCTATGTGTGGGAAATTTTCATGGCATGGTTGCTAACAGATAAATAAAGATATGCTTTCATGTTGGCTTTAATATTTAGGAATTTAGGGGTTAAAACTGTAGGAATATGCTTATGCCTGTTTGCCTCAAATATAAAATAAATCCGTATGCTAGTGATAACAAGGCTGTTCTACAAAGAATTCTCTAGTCTTCATTTCAAAACGTTCCTCAGAACTCTTCAATCCCATATCTTCATTCCACTATGACTGGTTTTGTGACTTGTAAACTTATTAGTTTATAGTTAATAAATAATAATAATCATCTGTGATATACCTCTAATGAGACGAAGGATTTAACATGAATTTTTGTTTACTAAATTCCGTCTCCCTCTTATTTTCTGTCCTCTTAGTATATTTGATTTTTTTTCCATATGTTTAAAAGTTTTTATATCTTGATGAGTTACAAGCTTCTTTTGAAGCTGCTTTAAATCCTTTCTGGAGTAAGTCATACTATCAACAAACAAATAAAAATAAATATTCATTTGTAATAATTGGACCACCCAGTTGAAATATGCTGGTAGGTTTTCTCCTCAGAAGGGTAATGGCATTGTTGTTATTTCATCATTCCTCTTTGCTGTCTTTGAAACCATTATCCTGTGGCTTTGAAAATTCTCATGGAGGAACAAACAGTCCATTTGCTTCTAGAGTTGCCAGCAAGCAGGAGGAAATTGTATCAGAGGTAGCTTGTTATTTCAGGAGCAAAATGTAACTTTCTTCTGGCTTTCGCAAAGGATCCAGGCTGAGGCACAGGTCATGGCTTGCGTGGTATTTCATCAGCCAGGGAGCTGGCTGCCGGGCAAGTTCTCCATCCTTCCACGACTGACACTACAACTCACCATCTCGAATGGGGGGCAGGCCTTGCCCGGGTGCAGCATGCGTCACAAAATGATGAAAACAACATAGAAACTTGGCAGATATTAGAAGATGGCAGAAATTATAATGTGGTCCCCCTTTAGTGACTATTTTAACATTTACTTAGGTTCAGTAGAGGAAAGGAAAATGATTTAAGCATCAGATGGCAGGGCTGTAGAATGAAAATGGAACTCACAGAAGCTTTTCTCTTAGTTCATCTGCCAAACACCTGTAGAGCCGCATTTCAATTGTGCGCCTGGGTCAGGTAAAAACTGGCTGGTCCCTGACGCCGGACTTTTGGACAGGATGTCAGGGAGTGAGGGAGATGCACAAGACGCTATGCTCATTTCCTATGAGAGGAACTGAGGATGTGAGAGTAAATTGAAAAAGACAGAACTGGGCAGGCATATGGGGTTTTGACTTTGCCTCCTCTCAAGGAGGAGAATGTTGTGCTAGTGACTGCCCATGATTACGAAAAGCAGAGTGAAGAGGGCCCCATAGGACAGCAATTTTGTTTCAACAAATTTTATTGTTTAGTCAACATCAGGAGGTGGGTTTTCTTTTAAAAAGTTCTCAATAAAATCAAGTCAAGTCTTTGCTGAATTCATGATTTTGCAGACATCTGCATTTGAAAAATACTTAAAATTCTTCTCATATCAATGGGTTTAAATGTTATTCACTAGTAATTCTTAGGGTCTTTGAAGCTTTCAGCTCAAGTTTTGGTCTATGACTCAAAGTTACCTTATGTTGTTGACTATCTGTTGCCATTTTTCATGTCAGGAAGCTCTTCATCTACTGAAACTATTTGTGAGGATATACTATGCATTCCTCTCAAAAGCAAAAGTATTTTAATGTGTTTTGTTTAGTCAATCTTGTTCACTGCATTCATTTTAGCATTTTCATTTGGATCATAAGAGAGGGAGTAATATATCTAGTATAGTAATGTTGAAATGAGATGAAATATCAAGATATAGATTTATTTTGAATTTTCTTACATTTACTCTAAATAAAATACATTATTTCTTCATGCATAATGATAAATGTCATAACATATATTGAAACCTAACTGCAAGTATAGCCCTTAGAAGTTCTCAGGTTGTCAGAAAATACTTTATTCTTTCTGGATTTGGAGGGTTCTTTTTGTTGTCGTCGTTTTGTTGACAGCCCTTTAACAGATGATTCTTAGCGACTTCAGCCAACTGTTCTCTAATTTCTGAGCGAGATCACACATTTCTTTAGCAGTTACTTCGGCCTACAAATAATTTTTTTCTCTTTCAGAGTGCTTCCTAGACCCAGTGTAAACTGCAAATGTTTTAAATACCTGTAAAGCCAGATTTCAGGGGAACCAAAACAATTAAGGGATTCTTCTTCATAAGTGAGAATGGTGATTAATAATAACTATTAGTTTCTGGTCATGTGTTGTGTTAACTCACCTGTGTGTGAAATTAGTACAGCAATTTAACAATCAGGTAGTTTCATTCTACACAGGGAAGCTTAGCTCTTAGTCTTGTTTCCTTAATGATGAGTGTAGTTTGGTATTGTTGACGTGACCATCTATTCTTTTTGTCCTTGACTTTCTCAGTGCAGATGGAGAAAGGATCTTACAAATTCATGTATTCTGTAGAAAATTTTATTACCTGTTAGCATGATCCTTATGTTCACTAGCACTCTTCTCCAAAGTGGCAAAATGATAATGCATGAAAAGGAGACTTAAAAAGCAATAATACCTCCTTTAATACTTTGCTTTTGTCCCATCCATCTCACAGCATTTCCTTTGTTGTGTTTAGATTCTTAAATTGTGAAAACATTGAAATCTCTGTGAGTTCTGTAGGTGAGATGGGAGTATTTGAATAAAACTACCATAATTTGGGGGCATGATATTTATACCACTCCATGAATATTGCTTTTAGTGTGTATTTAAACAATGTATTAAGGATGAGTGAACTGATCCACACAGTGTCAGGTTGACACAAACCAGAGGCAGACAGAATGAGGGGCCTAAGCACTACATCTTCCACTAGAATATTGTACCATTTGCAAAAACACTGCATATTTCACTATCCACATGGAAAATGACCAATGGTGAATTTGAGACAGAAATGATTTAAAGATGTCCTATAGAGGTATTATTAAAATTTAATGTAAAAACCTAGGTCTTATACATTGAGGAATTTTACCTTTGATGTTAAGATTAGAATGAAGAAAACTGTGAAAGGATGTAGCAAGATTTAAAAAACCACCTTAAAGCCTCTGTGAGGGTGAAATATTTGATGGTTATGTAATGCCAATTCCTTACAAGGATTAACAGTTTTCTTCTAAAAGCTGTACTTTATACTGCATCAACAATGAAAACTCTACTCTAACAAGTGTATTTCCACACATGTGGCTAGTGTATTCCCCTTGAATCACTGAAAAACCCCAATTTCACGAAACAATAGAATTCTTTGTCAAAAATAACAGTTTTTAGTTATCTCTCTCCTTAAATCACTTTAACTCTTGTTTAAAACGATCAGCTAGATTCTATTTTTCTTCTTTTTTTTTTTTTGTGGTGCCGTCTATTTTTCTTCTTGATGTGGAAACTATTTCTAGGCCTCTCATATCTTCAGTAAGTTGAAGGATTAGTTGATGAGTTCCACGATGCCTTTTTGCTGGTATCTGGATTTAGTGGTCAAAACCTGTTAGGTCAATGGTAAGCAGGGTCAGAAAAAGACACGACTGTGGTTAGCATGACGAACGAGAGTTTTAAGGGTAAACTGGACATTAGAGTCTCAGAGGTTAGGTCAAACTTTGGGTTTTAGGATTTCAGAAGGTAATTTGGGGTAGACATTCAGAGATTCAAAGCGAGCCTAGGATACAGATAAATCCATGGTAGAGGACTCAGAGCTCACTGTCTGAGATACCTTGGTGGACTGCAGAGAATGGATTTATATGTAGGGCTTCCAGAGGGGGCTCAGCACTGTATGGAACATAGGTGAGAACAATTTAAATAGAAGCATTCGCCAGCCATCAGGAAAAATACAGAATCCAAGACATGAAGGAAATTTTCTTAAACCCTGAACAGTTGAGTGGGTTCATATAATAGGACGTCAATCTCAGGACAAGGATAGTCTCCTTAGTTGTTTAAAATAGTTTCTTTCTTGGAGTGAGCTTAAAAATCTTTCTATTGGGCCTTTGTAATTTTAGTAATTGCCTTTTGTTCACTATACAAGAGAGAAGAGGAGTAGAGAGGATACGTTGCTGCAATTTTTCCTAGAGAAACTTACAGCTTGCGCAAGGGAGCGGTACCTGGGAAAGTGGGTTTATTACACAGGCCCCACAACTCATCTCTTGATAGTGACCTCTAACATTGCCTTGATTTCCCTGGATATACAGAGTAATGGGTTTCATTTTGGTGGATATGCATATGTACATAACATACTTTAATCATTGCTCCCTATCACCTCCATCACCATTTTCCTCCTCAGTTTCACTATATTTTGGTGGGGATTTTAATGTGTGTAATATATTTTGATCATATTCATCTCCTTTATTACCCATCCCTACACCCCTTCCCTCCCCCTTATTCCTGTCCTCTTGTCTAATAATAGTATCCCTTCTACTTGATATCATTTTTAAATATTCCACATATAAAGAGAAATAAGTGATTCTTATTTTTGGAGTCTGGCTTATTTTGCTTAACATGATGGTTGCCAGTAATTTTGTTCTTCTTTAAGGCTGCCTAGTACTCCATTGTGTATATATAAACCACATTTTCTTTATGTATTCATCTGTTGATGAGCTTCCAGAAAAGTATTATTATATTACTATTATATCTGAAAAAATTGACTTTAAAGTTATTAATCATTGCCACCAGGGAAGGCATATGTGTATGTCTGTCTAAATGGGACTCTAAAATACTCCCTGTATTAAAGTGATAGCACAAAGAAGCAAATTGGAATGACTAGCCTAGTTATGCTCAAGGTAGATGGCCCTGTATAACCTTCTCCAAAAATGTACAAGGAGGGAATTTGGATCAAGTCAGAGGAGACTAAAGCAGGAAGAGGAAAAGTAGTTTCATAAAAACATGCAAAATCAACCTTACATGTTCGAGAAACTCATGGTTACTAGAGACCCATTGTTTCCCTGCTGATTGGTAAAATTATAGCATTAAACCGTTACCTGCACATATACATCCCCTCACTTATTTTTCTAATTGGCATCACTGCCTCAAAGATATACTGCAGAAAAAGGCAAAAGTCTTTCCTTCTGGCGTCCCCTCTGCATTGGCCGAGATTGGAGCAGTCAAGCAAGTCTGGTAAGTTAGGTTTGCTCCAAATGTGGCTAAGAGGAGGGACTCTACAGTATCCTGGACATTTACTATGACGTTTGGAAAGTGGACGTACTTTTAAAATTCAGTGTTGGGTTCTGTATTACACTCGACTTGCTTCATTACAGTACTGTAGTCTCTATTAATGTGAGTGACTTCTCTAGATGTGATCTTTCAAAGATTCTGGGAACCAGTTTCAACCGTGTGATTTTTTTTTTTTTTCCTGTTCTGAGCGTCTAATTACATGTTCGGTGGTTTGCCACGCTCACTCCTGAGATTTCAGTGTTATATGGCATTTGATTTGGGACTTCGACTTTGTGGAAAACTTTCTTAATCACCTTTATCTTCAAACCAAAAAGTTTTAGCAGACCAGGACACGGACAATCGCACATTACTGGCTGAACCCCACGCAGCACGTTTGGGAACCCCGCTCCGCACAAGGAAGCCCAACACTTTAGCTCTCTAAGTAGCGCTTTAGAAGCTGGCAGGAAGCGCTCCCTTTTCCTGCCGCATGTGCGAAAGAGACCCTTCAGAATACATGTGGAAACTGAGGGCCACAGAGTTTCATCTCGGCAAGCTGGATCATTCAGGTCATTGAAGGGAGCTAGGGGACTTTCCTGTCCTAGACTCCCTTGGCGGTCAACCTGCAGTAGTCTCACTTCAGCTTTTCAGGAGAATAAATTCCCAAGTCATTTAGGTGGCACTTCACTTTCCATACCTTTTGTGTGAGTGGCCATTACTTCCACTCTTAGCTCTATTACTACCTGCTTCCTCCCAAACTGCAAAGAAAAATACAAGAAAGTTCTTTTGTTCCTGAATAAAAAGAAAAGTCCCTTCTCTCTTTATTTCTTAGTTACATCACTAGCTACCTTTATATTCCTAGCACAATTTCTGGAATTATGGATTATTTGGGCACTTCCTCAGCAGTTAATGAACGAGAATCCAGTCTCCATTTCGTTATTATTCACTTGAAAGCAATTAGTGCCGTTGGTTGGCAGCACTGAAAAGAGATTGGGGAGGACTGAGCACCACAGCCCTAACAAATTCTGTAATCTACCATTTTCTTCTCAGAAATGTGTTCATTATTCTTGAAAAACAACAAAACTGCTTGTTAGGAACTGTAAAACTGAATCAATAATCATTCACTGTTAACCTTAATATAATACTCACCATTTACAGAATCACCTTTTTCATGTCAAGAACTGAGATTTTCTTTCTCGCCCTTTCAAGAACCATGTAGGTAATGTTATGTGTGATTCATAGTTGAGAAAATTGAGGTTTGGAAGTCAATAACTATTAACTGGTAGAGCCAGTGTTCAAATCAGAATGTCACACTGGTTTGTGAAACATTTGTGCATGAAGAGTGATACAGAACTTTGAGCTGACACTCTGTGTGTTAACCGTTCGAGGTGCTTACTAATTTGTTGATAACCCTACTACTACGTTCTTTATTGTGTTATGGTAGCCTAAAAATGTTTGAGTTTCCAAACATCTTAGCACTTAGTTAGAAGTGAGGGGTGGCAGAAAGTAGGGTGATAGTAATTTATTTGTATTTTCAGTGCTGTTTTGTTTAGATTGTTCGGTTAATACTCATAACCCACTGTAATGCATATTCTTTTAATCTAACTCGAGAGTGAGGTAACTAAAACTCTAAAAGATTAAAACTTTCTAAAAGTCAAAAGCCAGGAGTCATTGTTGAGGATAGAATTTGCATTAAAGTCTACCTTTAAACCTCATATTCTATCCTTAACAACATGTGATAGATCCTATATTTAAAAACATAATGAATCTTTTATTAGAAAATTTGAGTATAGGTTCTTCATGTACAGCCTAAGAAAAGGGACATTCTCTTACATAACCATAGTATAGATACTGAATTTAGGAAATTTAACATTGAGCTGATACTTTAATCTGTACTTCATATTTCAACTTTTCCCATTGATCAATAATGTCCTTTTTGAAATTTTCCTCTTTCAAAACAGGATTCAGTTTAAAATCTATATTGCATTTAGTTACTATGCTCATTTAGTTTCTTTTTAACTTGAAACAATTCTTTAACATTTCCTTGCCTTTTGTAATACTGACCTTTTTTTGAAAAGAAAGTGGGCCAAGTATTTTATAAATGTCAATTAATATGAGTTTGTCTGAATATTTCCACATCATCAGACACAAGTTACTCATTCTTGGCTAGAACAGTACATAGGATATTATGTCCTTCTCATTCTGTCAAATCTGGAAGCACATTATGTTTGTCTACTTTCAGAGGGGATATTAATTTTGATAACCTGGTCAAGGTGTTCTCCAGTTTCTGCCCTGGATATTTACTATTTTTCTCTTATGAAACTCAGAAGAAATTAATATGGAGACTTTTTTTTGACTATAAAAATGCTGTGTTTCTCATCACGTTACTTATTTATCTATTTGTTATCCACATAAACTCATGAATTTCTATTTTATCTAATACATTGTAACTTATTTTTAGCCTTATTTTCTTCTATGCTCAGATATAATAGATTTGATTAGTTGGAATCCCTGCAAAATGGTTCCTGTGTCCTTTCGCTCCTATTTGTTTTTGGAATACATTCTTATTTTTCCTAAACAAGATGTTTCATCCTCATATGCATTTTCTCTGATATCCCTAAAACTAACAATTTCTCCAAGGGTCTCTATTTCCTCTCATGTGGGCAACGGTACTAAGAAAACAAGATCAGGGCACTAGTTGTGCTCATTGCTGCTACGGTTAATTTTTTTAAAGCTATTTTCCTTTATAGCCAAGTCAAAGAGATATACTATCAAACTTTTGAATTTTTATTAGTCCAGTGGAAAAATTATTTTAGTATAGTCTTACTTTTTACCTCTCTTATTATGAATTAATACGAATACCTTTTTATATGATTAAGGAACTTGAATTTTTTCCTGAAATTTCTGTATAAGAATATTAATCATTTTTTTTGTCACTGGATCAAAAATACCTGACACCTGCAACTTAAGCAAGGAGAGGTTTATTTTGGCTCATGACTTTGGTGGGTGTAGTCTGTGGTGGTTGGTGCCAAAGTAGAAAAGTCACGGTGAAAACTTCGTCCACCCACGGCAGCTGGGAAGCAGAAAAGGGAGGAGCTGGGGGCAAGAATATACTCTTCCAGATCATGTCGCCTGCCTCTTTGGACCAGGCTCTACCTCTGAACAAATGAGATTTTGGGGGGAGATTTCAGACCTAAACCAAGACTATAAGTTTTTTTTTTCCCATTAAGACTATAAGTCTTTTGTTCATTTTTATATTGGATTCTTTTCTTAATTAAAATTTTTAAATATTAGAAACAGTTCTCTATCTCTGTTCTTTTAATTTATAATTTGTTTTTCTCTTTGCTTGTGATTGGAGGTGTCACGTCTACTAGAATTTTCTTTATTACACATGGACTTTGATTCATCCTTAGCCTTTCTTTCACCCAGGTTATAAAGGAATTCACGCCTGTTTTCTTTAAGTACTTGGGAGGCTAATATTTTAAGTACGTGGATGACTAATATTATATTCCAGATCCATATAAAGTCTATGCTTATAAATGCTGTTAGGAATGAATCTGAATTGATTTTTATTCAAAATATTTATCCAGTTGTTTTAATGTCTTTTATTAAAGTGCCTACTTTGGTACAGTCATCTGAGATATCACCTTTACCATAAGCCATTTCCATAAGTAATTAGGTCTGGTTTTGGATTTTCTCCTCTGTTCTACCAGTATGTCTGTCTTTTCGTGTGCTAGTACCATATGGTTTTACTTACAAGTAGTTAATACTCTAACCTTATCTTTCATAGATGAAGAAACAGACATCAAATGTCAAGTGTCTTTTCCTAAACCAGGCAGTGGCAGGGCCAGGGTTAGAAACTGGTTTTCCTGATTTAGGACATAGCACTTTTCCTCCTATGCTGTGCTGGCCTCATCTCTCTTTGCTGTCTTTGGCAAGATTGGAAAATCTAATTATGGGATAGCGTTCACTTTTTCTAGAGAAAAACAGTCACCGGATTACATCCTTTGTGGAACAGATTTGCAGAAGAGTTCACAAGGCAAAGCCTTTCTGAGGACATGCAAAAAGCACTCTGCCAATGGATTGTTCTTGAGAGAGTTGATCTCAAAGACAGGGTAAGTAGTAGGGAAGTCAAATATAAGGAAGCTGAGAAACAGAGAGGTTAAATGAAATCTCCAAGGTCACACGGTGTGCTAGTGACAGAGTGCGGTTTTAACACAGGTGTTCTCTCAGTCCTCCAAGCCTGTGGTGATGATTGATTGGACACTTTTTTGAACAACTGCTTCTTTTAAGCTGCTGTATACTTGTGTGTACATTAAAATCTGACCTGTTATATCATGTCTGGATAAGAAGTTATTGGTAGCCTGCCTATGCTCTACTTTAGTTCCCGCTGAAGTTTTTACCTAAAGAATGAAAAAAAATTGTTGGATGGGTTTGGAAAGACAATTCCTCTTATAAATAGTGCTAAAAATCTTTTTTTATATGGACCTGTTCAGCTAAAATCTAAACAACAAAGACATTTGATTTACTGCAGGCATTAGATTGGAGTGTTAAGTGGTTGTTTTAATTTCAGAGTTTTTATAAAAGAGCTGCTCTCACACTATAGTTGATTACAATTTAAAAACAGAGACATATGATTTATTATAAACAGTGTTTTTGAGAACTAAACTTCTTTTCGAAGAACTAAAAATATGTATTTCAAAATTTTTCAACTCTAGAGGATGTGGGGACCTGACTCTTTGTTTCTTCCTCCTTTGGAAATGGTATGTGATTGTTGAATTTTAAATGGTCTGAGTCTGTCTTCCTTGGTGGCATCGAAGAGTGAAAAAGAGGAAATAGGAAGCTCGTGGTTTCTGTACTTGACCGGACCCAAGACAGGGTTCTAGGCAATCAGCCAGGTAACCTGCCGTCTGGGCTTAGTTTGGCTGGCCCACTCTTCAGTTGCTTTGTCTTCTTTAACCCTGTACCCAGTCATAAAAACATAACTGTTCACAGTGGCAGTAGAGGGATACTTATGTCATTGAAAGCTATACCCTCTAACTTTCACCTTATGTGGCATCTGAGAAAGCCAATGCCAATGTGTTGTTTAAAAAGTATGCAGAAAGTTTACAAAAAGTGTACAGCATTTAATTTGTGCAGGACAAATAAGTTCAAGAGATCTATCGTACAACATGGTGATTATGGTTAACAATCATGTAATGTATTCTTGAATGTTCACTGGGAGAGTAGATTTAAAATGTTGCCACACAAAAAGGACAATTATGTGCAGTAACGGATGTGTTAATCAGCTATTTCAAAATGTATGGCTATTTCTAATAATGTTGTCATGATTGTTATGCTAAAGCTTTATGTTGCTCTTGATCCCAAATTTTCTTTATAAAACTTTATAATTGTTATCTATCAAGCAAGACCGAGACCCGTCCTGGTGGCTGACGCTGACACGGAGCTGAGAGGCTCTGTCTGTGCTTCCAAAAGTGACCCCTGAAGAGCCTTAACTGACCTTGATAGACAGCAAGAGGTTAATGTCAATTAACATGGGTCTCACTTTGACTTGGTCTTAAACACCCAGCAGAAAATTATAACCAAGAGATGTATAAAAATAATACCATAGTAATAAAGGCTAGATATAGAAAGGGGGCTCTGATGACTGATTCCAGCTGGCCCTTTCCAGCTACACCTGTAGCTGACCACTGTTATGGTTCAAGGAGGCTAGAGAGCTACAGTGGAAGCTATAAAAGTTCAGCAAGAGTCTTTAAATTCCTTAGTTAAAATTGTCCTTCAAAACTATCAAACTCTCTATCTTCTTACAGAAAAAACTGAAGGGACTTGTGACAAAGAAATATCAGACTTATAGATAATAACCTCCATCGGTAGAGGGGTCCAGGAGACAGCTGGCTACAATCGCTATTCCAGTCCCTCAAGAGCAATGTCTAGATGTGGCTCCTTCCCCTAATCAGACCTTCTATTCTAGTGTTCATACTTTGGTCATATGTACTTTAATCTCTTGGTAGAGTTTGTTTATTCTCGCCTAGAGGCTGCCAAACTCCAAGTGATCACACAGATGGAATCAACAATAAATGTGCCAGACTCCTTTTACTGGAATCCACTAGATAGACCTTGTAAGGGAGTTCACAACTGCTCACCCCCAACATGACTTCTCTCCAAGGCGCCTTAGGTTAGCTCTCCAGGGAGAGCCCTGACTGTGTTCTCCCTACATTGACCCTGCTCAGCTTGAAGCAGCTAGACTGAAACTCTGCTCATTCTCCCCTTACTGCAGTTAAGGATTGCTATTCAAAGGGTGGAATATTACAGGCAGCAAAGTTAGATTAATATACAGTCAGAGAATGACTTGGCTTTCAAGGAAGTCAGCACAAAAATAAAGACATTGGACCTGTGGCTGGAGGTGCACCTAAAGAAAGCCGGGCCTCAATGTAGAGGTGCAATTGCCAGGCCTACCGTCCTCCCTTAGGGATAAGCAGCAACTTGGAGTTATACTGTAATTAGCAACATTTGGTCCAATAAGTCCAGATAGGTATCAGTTGCCCAGGTGGGTGACCAAACCATCCCTTTCCAAAAATGCCTTTTCTTTCCATGTATCCTTGCTACTTGATTCATTTCTTTATTGGATTAATATTAGCTAAGTGGCTACACGTGTAATCCTATAGATTGACTGTAGTTTTACTCATGTTGTACCTACCTTGTGACTTTGCTGTATAAACTACCCCCGACAAAGGGGCTCCTTAGCCACCTCATTCAGAACACCTCCCCCGAATCCAGGAGCTATTCTTGTCTCCTTATTTCCAATAGAACTCTCCTAACTTCAAGAAAAAGTATGCATATTTTAAAACATTATGTTGTACCCAATAAATATATAAAAGTTTTACTTGTTACTTATAATAATAATTTTAATAGTAATCGATAATGGATCTATGCCAGTAAAGATCCTGGTGTAAGATGGGAGCTCCGTCAGTATCCATTTCCTCACTCCTGTTCTTTTACATTTACTACATGAGAACTCAATTCTCTGTCTTCTCCTTGACTCAACGTCCCTCGTCAGGGTAGGGGCAGCATGTAGGGAGGAGAGGTCTTTCCCTCATTCCCCCGGGCATTGTTTCCTGCTCAGCCAGCAAACTGAATCCCTCTGCAGATTCAGGCCACAGAGAGTATGAAGAGGGACACTCTGGCAGCTTCTGCAAGACTAGTCAGGAGAGGTTGTAGGGTGGCTGTGGGTGGACAACTAGAGACTCTCACCTCACATCCTGTCGACCCAGATTAGAAGCATCTAATCATCTGGCACATCTACATAATGAGCCTCAGTTGAATACACACACACACACACACACACACACACACACACACACACAAACACCCCCCCCCCACACACACTGTACTTGACCTTTTCAGTAGAAAAACTCTTGAGGTCTTGGTTTTGAAATGCTTAGTTTGTTGCAGTGTCCCAGATATAAAGTGCTTCAAGAATTCGTGTGTGTGTGTGTATGTGTGTGTGTGTGAAAGAGAGAGAGAGAGAGAGAGGGGGGGGGTGCGCGTGCATGGAATCACCCCTGCAAGACGAAACACTTTGAGATCGTTTTCCTTGGCAGGCTGTTTTGATTGCATCTGAATGTGAGGGTCTTTAGTGTTGATAGGTTTTTCTAAGTGAAAAATGGAAGTAACTCTGAGAAAGGTCTACAACTGGATAGAGCTCAATACAGTCCCTCTTGTTTACTAGGTGTCCAAGTATTATACAAAGTCGAGGATTCTTAATTTGAAAATGCATATCCAAAATGCTCCCAAATCAAAACATTTTGAGCATCAACATGAGATCACAGAGTGGGAAATTCCATACCTGACCCCATGTGGTGGCTTGTCATGAAGGGACAAGTACAGTAAAAATAGTATATAAAATTACATTTAGGCTCTGTGTCTAAAATGCATATGAAACATGAATGCATTTAGTATTTAGACCTGGGTCTCACCTCCAAGAATCATGTCATGGGTACACAAATATCCCAAACATGAAAAAAATCAGAATTCTGACTTCAGTTCCTGAACAGTTTGGATACATAATACTCAACCTGTATCCCATTTTACATTACATCCTGAAAAGAGATTGCGTCATCTATAGAAGGGGCATAAACCAAAGCAAAAATGGCTAAAAGCAAATGTTGGTGTCCTAGTTCTGCAATAAGAGACCCTAACTAAGTACTGGAAATATCATTTCCTGTATGACTTCCACCCCTAGTATATTATTCAAAGTGACCAGTGAAAGCTCCCTGAAACTTGTAGGTATGCTGAAATTAAAGTGGCTTCTTCCAAGATATTCTGATAAATTTGTCAGAGCTAGAGTTCTCTCTCTCTCTTTTAATCTCTTCCTCCCTCATATTTGTTCTGTCTGTGCTGTAAAGGTGACCTAATCATCTGTTTAATTGACCTGTTAGGTAATATAATACTGGGTAGATTAACAAACCTTCTACATATTTCCTTGGAGTGAGTTAGGAATTACTTCAGTAGGCAAGAGGTTATTTTCATGATCTTGTACTAGAATTAATCAAAACCTTGTTTAAGTCAATAGTTCTTAGGTTAACAGAATAATAAAAATTTTTATAATTTGGTACTATTTGTATTTGGTACTATTCTGTTTATGTGCATTATTCATTGAATTATCATATAACTCCACGAGGGTTTTTATTTTTATCCCTATTTCACAGAAGAAGCAAGGACAGAGAAATTAAGAAACCTGTTTAAAGTCACCACTAGTGATTAGCTTAATTAGAATTTGGACTTAAGCAGAATTGCTTTGAATCATTATACTATACTGCTGATGTACTCAAGAAGTAAGAATAAACAAAAACTAAGAATTTACTCAAGAACAACTAAGAATAGCAAGTGTTTTCTCAGTAGAAGACACTACTCTGCACACTATGTTTATTAGCCCTTTGTTTTCACAAAAACTCTGAGATATGCCCATTTTTAGTCACCCTTTTATACACTGAATGTCCTTCCATACCCTGATCCTTGCTATAAGAAGCTGACCTTTGAAAGATAGTTTTCCTTATGTTTTTGGTATGTTCTACCAACGCCATTCCCAGCATGCTATGGGAAAGTAAAAACAAAAGTCAAGTTACGCTGCATACTGTGTGTTAGAAGTTAGACCCAGAATGTCCACCCAAAGCCTCAAGTGCTCAAAAGAGGGGCTTTTTGGAAGGTGATCCAATGATCACGGGGATGCTTTAGTCACCTGTGGACTCATCCACCAGTGAGTTCGGTGACTCTACTGTTGGGAGGTGGAGCCTAGTTTGGACAGCCTGGTCACTGGGGCTGTGACCTGGAAGGGCGTATCTCCCTCTCCTACTCTTCTCTAATCTCTCTGTTTCCTGGTGATCATGACATGAGTATCTTTCTTGTGTCCACATCCTTCCACCAAGTCCTTTCCTGCCTTGGTGCAGCCAACTCTGGACTGAAAATGTGAGCCCAAATCAACCTCTCTTCCTTCAAGATGCGGGTATGTGGTATTGTGTCTCAGAGAGAAAGTGACTAAAACACTATCCTGCAACTCTCCCTTCCGGGGCACTGTGAGCTGGCTGCGTCTTCTCTCAGAAAGCATTGCACCTTTTAAATGTGGTCATCAGTGGTTACTCTTTCTGGATTCTGGAAACAGCTTCTTACTCTTATTCTTCAGTTCTAATCTCCTTGACGTTGCTAGCTTAGGGATGTTCTGCTGTCCTGCTTGCAACTTTGTAAAAAGTATCTTCATTAAACTTTTCCAAACACTCTGTGTGTTAATGTTTTTCTGCTGTTATGCAGACTAAGTGAGGTATATTCTGTAATTAGCAGCATCCATGTTTGATTTAGAAGGTAAGTAAAGATAGGTAAAGCATACAAGGTAATTGGGAGAATTGGGATTAAAACCCAGGTTCTCTGGCTAATGTCGATGCGTTCTAGGCACTATGCTATTCTGCATGTTGGTTTAAGTGTTCTTTAGACTGTCTACCAAAGGCTTGTAAATTGGTATCAAAGGATAACTAATAGTTTATTTTACCCAATGATAGTGATATAAGATATGATATGTATATGTACCAATTCCCCAAGGTGATTGTATTTATTATGTATTATATAAATACATATTATGGAGAAAGAGAGAGAGAGAGCGAGAGAGAGAGATTTATAGCATAAAATGCTGTTTAAACTTTTGGCAAAGATTTATCGAACTTAATTTTTTGTAGTCTAGAGATGGAACCGGGGCCTTCTCACTGAGATGCATAGCCGGCACCCAGTACCCTCATTATCCTGAGACAGGGTCTCACCAAGTCTCTGAATTGCCTGGCGTTTCTTGCCTTGGGCTCCCAGAGTGCTGAGAATACAGTCTCTCACAGTGCCACCACACATGGCTTTTCGGGGTAAATCATCAACAAAACAGTCTTTTCTTTTCCTTTTTGTGAGGTGGGGGGGTTGCTGGGGATTGAACTCAGGGCCTTGAGCTTGCTAGGCAAGCACTTTTACCACTAAGCTAAATCTCCAACCCCCCCGCCCCAAACAGAATCTTTGGTCTGCTGTATTTTAGATTTGATTAGCCAGGAGTGATATAGCATAAAGCCTTGACATTTAACATACCTGTTCTGTTATTTTTTTAATATATGTAACTTTAAAAAATTTTCTTTTGAGTCATTATCAGTGATTAGTAATGTGTCTTCTTTTCATAAGCACTAGAGAGTCTCCTCTTATTTATGTACTTTCAAAATTGGCACAATTTAATCAAGGGATAGAGTTACTGAAAAATCAAATAACTCTTTTTGAAAACGCCACTACTACAGATAGAATCCCAATTAACATACAATAGTAGTGAATTCCTTTTTCCTACAAATTGAAATAGTTCTTTGGGGGAATCAATCTACTATAAGCTTTTAGGAGAAAGAACCCTGGCCTAGGAATTATTTTCCTGGATTCTGGGGGAACTTTGCCTTTAACTGGTAAGATCTGGTTCAAATAGACTACTTGCTCTGACCTGCATCTTCCTCATCTGTATAGTAAAGTAACTGGGCTAAATAATCTTTTAACATTAAGGTTCTACTCTTTGGTTAACTATTGATTTTATTCTTAAAAAATCAAAAGATATAAAGAAATGAAAGAATGACTTGAATAAAAACTGTATTTAGGGTTTCGACTGCAGAGTTGGAGCACTTTATAGGTCTTTTGCTACCTGTTCTATGACCAGAGTTCCAGAAAACGTGTGTCAGTCAGGATAATACTAGCTGTTATACCAAATAGGCCTAGATTTAGCAGCTCTGAGTAATAGGATTTTATTTCTTTATGCGTGGCTTTCCTTTCCTTAGTGACTCAGAGTGACCAAGACTGCCATTTTCAAAACGTGATTATCAAGATCATTCTTGCCATCTCTGACAGTCAAA